>CABHPQ010000467.1:13836-45847 GCA_902168405.1 Peromyscus aztecus
TATATATATATGAAACTACTACTAGGCATGTAAGTAGATTGAAGAGGAACTCAGTTCTCATGTTACAAGATTCTCGACTAAACACATAGAGTAGCTGTTTAAGAGGTTCCCATTGGTTTTTGACTATTTACACAGAAAGTACTTTGGTTCTCTATAAAGTCTACCCAGATTCAAATAAATATTTGAAGTTTGGCACACTTAAATTTTTTTAAGTGAAGTAAGCAAGCATATAATTAGGTTTGTTTCCCCGATGGCCCAAAGCGAGACTTGTTCCAAGAGTCTCTAAAGTTCTGCAAGTAATTACAACTTGCTTGTCTGTGCACTGTGGCTGTAACTGCTTTGGCTGTGCCTCCAATGCAAGTATATCAATAAAATGCCAAGGAAGAAGATTTCTCCAGAAACCATCAGAGATATCAAAATTGAGATTTTTTTCATCATACGTGGATAAATTATGTTACCTTACAAATTAACTGATCGTAAATGTTGGTACTCTATACAGTTAGGATGCACAGGGATTAAGCTCTAAGCCAAAGGGGAGGTTATTCAAATGCTTCTGAGGTGAATTCTAGTGTCTTATTTAGGACATCACCTCCTAAAGTCAAGGAGTTAAAGAAATTAAATAAAACTCAGGGTTGCATGTGTGTTGGGGATAAAAGCTCTATATTGTATTACCTGTTTATCCCAAATGTATTGTGCACACTGTAGCTCATGAGCCTAGTACCTATGTTGTGTGAAAGATTTTCCCTGGGGAGATGCAGCATATATTTCTACTCACCCTAGATAGGGAGCCTACAAAAGACCAAAGTACAGATAACACCAAAGTCCTACTTGGTGAAAAAATGAGTCTTGAGTCTTATTGGGGTTACTTACAATATTGTGGATGAGGGATTACTTACAGGAGCAGAAATGACTCACAACAGCAGGCATCTGAGCTGGTCTTTGTTTCTCCCAAACTGTTAGTGTTGTCTCTGCTTTTGCTAGGCAACTGGGATTGTCTCAGTCTTTATAGCTTGTTCTGTGACTGACCTTTGGCTGTTTTCACTGTTTATTCTTAGGGAGGGAGGATCCTAGAGACTCTGGTTGGTTTTGGGGACTTCTTGAAGTGCTTCTGAGTTATTTACTCCTGTCTTAATGTGCTTCCCTGTAGGACAGGTTGCTTCAATCTCAGAAGAAACCACTGCACACAGCCTGCAGCTCAGAGCAGGTGACCTAAATATCCCCGAGTAGAGGTACAAAATTGTGTTTTCCTTTAGGATATCCCATTGTCACTCATTTCAATGCATATGGCAAGAAGTCCAAATGTAGGTTTGTCACCAATACTTGGCCATTGTCCTCTTTCTGTGCATCTGTACAGGTGTGTATGTGCTGAATTCCATGGCCCTTTCTTGTGGACCATGGCAGGGAATGTGGCCTAGGGCCATTTTACCCCTTGATCCTTATAGTACTGTAAGGAGACTTAAAGTAAGGAGAATGGATTCAATAGGCACACGAACAGTTGTGTTTGTACAGTGGCTATGGATCCACCCAAAGCCTCATATTTGCTACTGAGCTAAATTGTCAACACTATTGAATTTGTTTTTCTTTGTTTGCTTTCATGAAAGAACTCAATACTGGTTACTCTTATTGGCCTGTAGTAAAGTCAATTGGAGATTTTAAATTCTGTTTATCAATAAATGTTCACTGTTATTCACTTATTTCTTATGTGCTTGAATAATTAGGAACTGCCCATCACAATGACCTTCCCACAAGCACCCTTCAACTCTGTTCCACATGATTCTTTACCTTTGGAATGTTTCCATAACGACACTCAGGGATTTACAAATCTGTGGAAAGCATGTTAGATCACCAGTCTCACAGACATGAAAGCCATTCAGAACCTCAAAGCCTCATGAGGACCAGATCCTCCTTGTCTCTTGTGGATTTAGTACTTATTTGGGCTCTTTGTCTCCATCTGTTATTAACAATTACATCATTCTTTTTTTCTTTATATAGCTCAATCTACATCTGAGTTTTAACCATTCCATTTGCTCTTTACTGAAGCAAACACAAAAACTATCTTATTGTGATTAAATGAAATTTTATGATTGGTATTTCACTTATTCTTACATCTTTCAAACCCAAAATTGCTATCTTGTAACTTCAATAAACAATAAACAAATCGTGTGTGTGTGTGTGTGTGTGTGTGTGTGTGTGTGTGTGAGTGTGTGTGTGTCTGTGTGTGTACATGTGTGGTGCGTGTGTATTCACAGACTGTAGTACGCATTATAAGGAAGTAAAACAATTGTAGCTACATAAAAAACATGTTGATTAGATCTGAGCTACTGGGATACATGTCAGAGGTGGCCTGTAAAAAGGTGGAATCTGGTCTGGAAGGAAAAGTAAGCCACACAAAGAGAAGGCAAAAGAACATTGAAATCCAAACAGCTACACACATAAATATTTAAATCTGTGTGCTCTGATACCTGCCATGACTAAAAAAGATGCGGAGTGTGTTTGCATCTAATGTTCTCTCTTTAGCTTTTGCTAACCCAGATATCACTGACATGTGTCTAGGGCGAGGTCAGCGGGAGTCTTGGTGTCTGATGAGATTTAATACATTATCATTTATATCAGAAGACTTTGCCTATTAACTATTTCTACAGGCAGTAAACGACATGAGAAGTTTTCACTGGAAATGTTGCCAAGGAGACGAGTCTGTGTTCTCTTTTAAGAAATGTGTTTGTAACAGGGAACATTGCCCAACCTCTGGTCAAGCAGTGGTGGGACAGGGAGTGTGGGTGGAGCAGGACTGGGTAGGAGAAGTAGGTGGGAGAAACAATTGCTTCTTTTAGGACAGAGAATGAGATTTACATTTGATGTAGCTGTTCAGAAGGGAAAACATAACTGAGATTTAATGCTAAAATAGAATCAAGTGTGTAACCATCTTAGGCAAAATTCACAAGAGAAGTGAGCCGGTTACTTGGAACATGTAGCTAATTGCTTATTTTTTAATTTACTTTAGATCTTTCATCGTGAACATATAGCAGTGGGTCATATTTTATTCATATTCAATTGACTCATTAAGTTAAAATGTACTAACGTGAGTAAAAATTTTAATGCATGAGGCTTCATACCGTTGAATTCTGAAGGACTAATGATGGTAATTTTGGTCATTATTCCAATTACACTATTTTTAATTTTGTCAAAGAGAACTGCATGTTGTGTACAACAGTGAATGCAATTGCTCCCATTTTGGGACATAGACTTTTGACTGTGTCTGCCCGGAGAGAGAGGTAGCAGCCCTGACAATGCTGACCCCATGGCCTCTGGTCTCACAGTCTCAGGTTGTTTCCTTGGCAACTGGGAGAAATTGAACTTTATAGTTTGTGAGGAAGTTTGCAAAGGAATTTCAATCTGAAAGCTACAAGTAAGATTCTATCACAAGGGGCTGCGAGACTATCTATCTGCTGAGGGGTGGTGAAGAGCTGATGCCCACTGCAGGTATCAGGGGAGAAACTGGGACTCAGCTTCTTCTGGGGTAAAAAGAGCAGACACAAGCATTATAAATTCACCATGGAGAGAATGTAACCAATTCCAAAGCAGTTCAAAATACCCAATTTCTCCTTTCTTACACAATATCACTTCCCTAGAGATGACAGAAGAACAAACAATGATGGCGATTTTACTTTCATAGGATGGGGACATGGGAGTTAGATGACTGTGGTGTGCATGCTGTACTGTAGGATGCTAAAACACACAGAAGAAAAATACAAATACTACTGCAGCCAACTTATAAACAGAGGTTATCCTGAGTTCTTTTAAGTCAATGCTGTTATGAGCTATCCACAATTCTGTCACAAACCACCACCAAAGAGAAAAACAAAGCAACCATTGGCATTGTCCAATATGACAGAGCTAAGGCAACTCCATTCTAACAGTTACCCATAGACCGGGGCTTTGAAGTCTGACTGTAGATGTCATTAAGTGCAGGACAGGAGCAAAGCTTGCCGCATAATAGTACAACAACCTTGAGCTGTCAATGAGGGAAAAAGCCCACATGTAATGTCATGAAGTAACATATATGATAAAACCTCAAATGAAGCATAAATGTATCAAAATATGATCTCCAAAATAAGGTTTCTAAATTCCTGGCTTTCAAACTGGTACTAGAGACATTGCAAAATTCACTGATCATGCATACACTTGCTACAAATGAGTTTTTCAATTAATAGAGATTTTGGTTTATACAGCTTTTTCCCCCTATAACTCAATGCCTGTTGATTTGATAGATCCTATGTACCAAATGATAGAATGTAGTTTTTCTTACCCAGCTCTCACCTGCAATTTCCCAGGACAAAGGCAGCTGTCTCTGAGCATCTTATCAAAACGTTCTTAACATGGGATCCAGGGTGTGCTCTTCTGAGTTACTCTTATCCTGCCTTTATATCTCTGATACTTAACTGCCTAAAATTAAAGAATTAACATGGCCATACATTAATCTTAGCAGTGGGTTTTAATGTGGAAGATAATTAGTGGAATTTTGAGGATATCCATGGGGGAACTGCAATGTTTAACCAGGGGAAGTAGACCTGGAAATCAATTAAAGTAGGTTTTTCACAAATGTAAGAATAGATGATTGATTCAGCCTTAGCTGTCATAGACTTTACTTTGGTGACCACCCCAGTTTAGTAATGGATATTCCTTTCTTGTGAATGTCCTCAGAAATTCCCTTTCATTTCCTCCACAGGAAAAGAGGTACCGCATCAAGAACATCTCATGCAATGACTACTGACATTTTGTGGACACTTGTCTGATTCTAAAGGGTAGCACTCTGTAGTTGTCTATTGTTGTATCTGAGTTACGTTGTAAGAATAAGTATTATGTGGCTATTCAGTAGCCAAATTGCTTAGCAGTGATGTTGCAGATTTCAGAAATTTTCAGAAAGGATTGCATACACATAACACATGATGTCCACATATCACCTAAAACAGATTTTTAGAAGTACTTGATTTATTTTCCTAAAGAGGATAAATCCTCTTTATATACAAATATTTTTTTAATCTGTGCATTGACTATAGCCTGTTACCTAAGAGAAGCTGTAGGATTTCATCCTTGTGGTAGCCCTTTGATGGTTAATAATTTTCAGATTCTGAAGCATTTTAAATTTAAAATTTTTAGATTAGGGATTCTCAACTGATAGTTTGAGGAAGATAAAGAAAATTGGAGGAGAGACTTCATAGAAATCCAGTGTTTTCATGGGTTCAGGGGCTCTCACTCCTCTCTCCCTCTCCTTGCAAGTTTGATATTCTGATATGTGCTTTCCTGCTGCAGTTCTGCGATCAAACTACTGTGTAAATACCCAGGCACACATTCTCAAGGGAAAGCTTTGTGTCTCAAATAGAAGATCATGCTAGTCATTTTCAGATCAATTATTCCCTGCAGTTTTGCAAAACAGACATTTTGAGAATTTTGACACATTCAGGAAGACGGCTCTTTCCATCCTTGTGCTAAGTTGTCTTTGTTCTCTCCAGTCTCATTCTTAACTTCCAGACTCTGCCCAGGGGCACCATTTCTCATAAGACACTGACAAATTAATGGTTTAACAATCAAAACTGCAGCTTTCCTTCCTTGATTCAATGTAGAGACAGCTCAGTTATGCAACAATAGCCTGTTGGAAGATGATGTGAGAGGATGCAGCCCCTGCCTACTCAGAGCACTCACAGAGTTCATTTTGCTCTCCTGGGTTGAGTTCTATGACCTGGGGAAATATTTAGAGCCTGCTGTTGACTTTGCTGCCTTTCTGAGACCATTCCAGGAATTTATGAAAAAGCACTGGGCTATTTTACTACCCCAGTTTGGTGTTTGAAACCAAAATGTTATGGCAGACTAGGGGGCCCTCTGGAATTTTCCATATAAAGTCACCTGCAGAGGTTTAAGATTGATCTGGATCTCAAAATTTTTTATTCTAGCTTGCCCAAACTCTCCTGTTTGTAGATATTTGATTGTAATGACTTCTGCAACTCACTGTTCAACCTTGTGATTAACAAGATTGAATCTTATACCACCATAAGATTGTCATTGTCCTCTTCCTTCTGAATTTCTGTTTCCAACAGCTTCTTTACTTTGTCCTAATGCACACGTGTGTGTGTGTGTGTGTGTGTGTGTGTGTGTGTGTGTGTGTGTGTACATGTCTGCTATTCCCCATCCAGAGCAGCTACTCCAGTGTTATCTATACAATTCAGCTAAGCCAGTGGAGTTTACACACAATTTAATTGTGTTACTAAGATTTCTGGGTAGCAGCAATGTGTCTAATAAATAGTGGCCATAAACCAGCAGAGATTTGTGGTTAAGTGAGTCTCTCTCTCTCTCTCTTTTTTCCCCATATACCTTTTAAAATGAGGTATCTTGCTCTTTCCCTAGCCATGTCTTTCAGCTCTCATGGTGTGGATTTTAATAAATTCCATACTTCTATTTCCCCTAAGCTACCATTGTTTATATCTACTGAGATTACTCATCACTTGTTTGCCCTTCTAGGAATTTGAGCACTTTAGACTTCTCAGTATGGACCTTTTCTTAATTTTCCTGAACATTTTAACTTGTTTTTTAATCTTGCTTCCAGGTCGTTGTTATGTGACTTATACAATACAGTTGATTGAGAGGCTGCTGTGGGTTTTAAGACTTTCAAGTTTTTCCAAAGGTACACATTGCTATCCTTAACTCTCTGGGTTTGTCATGAGTAAGTAGGCTAAATATAGGCTTTGCTATTGAATTCTACCCTAATACAAAAAGTACTATAGCTATTCCATAAGAAGATTAATGTTCACATATTTTTATTACTATGAGCTTTTATTTGCAGGAAAGAAAAAGATAATTATTTTCATATGGAATAGATAAAATTTTAAATGAAGCTTGAAGGTATTTAAGAGAATGTGGAATCCACTGAGCAGCAAAAATGTCTACTTGAATTTGCTTTCCTTAAATGCTTTAAAGACTACAAAAATGTATGCTATTTTACTCAAACTCAGTGAGTAGCCAATATCATGTGAAAGCATTCCCTTGATCCCATTCATGTCACTGAATTATATTAATCTTTTAAGTGCATATAGACTAAGTCAAAAATCAAGGGATTAAAGGATTAGCTATGATAGTTTTGTATATGAATATAAGCCATAAATAAAATTTGTAATACCCAAATAGTCATAGTAGGAAGTAAATCTGTTTACTATCCAGGAAGACAGAGTGAACAGGAAGTGATATAGCTCTCAGAATGGTGTATGAAATTTTTCTTTAATATTTTGTGGGGAATGAGGAAGAACATACACAGCCATATTTTTATAGGAAATTCTGCATGGAGCATTTGTGCACATAGAGAGAAAACAAGAATTGAAAGCTGAGACAGACAATAATGGCAGTGAGGCAGCTGCTGAACTACTAAGAGTGGCAAGCATGTGCATGGAGTGAGGGGTGGGAGGTGAAGAGCTAGGCAGAGGGGTCAAGGTGCGAGAGTCCTATGTAAGTCCTAGGGTCAGAAAGGAACGATGTACATCAGGTACAAACAAAAACATCTTCAGACATCGACTTTCACAACAAAACATTTGAAATGTACAAACTTCTAAATGGTATGTAAGGAAATAATCAGACAATAATTTAAAGACAAAAGATTGTGATTTCAGAGATTTTGTAATCATATATATTAAAATAGGTAATTTTTTGAATAATACATTGCTTAGTTAAATCAATTATGGAATGTTCAAATATTAGGCTACTGTGTGGCGAGTTGAAATAGGATGAATCCTCTCATTATTGACATGAGACTGCGGTTGCATTATTTCTGTGCAATTAAAAATAGGCTACAAAATGTCTGAGGTACCACAGTCCATTCAATACTGTGATAATCTCTCTCTCCCCCCCACAGTTGTAAAAACAATAGTTTGATTGAAAGTAATTTTTTTCTTTATGTTTTTCTGGTGTGTGCTTTGTAAGACATTATTTACAAAGACAATAATGTTGGTTTATTACCTGAAAGCAGACAAAAAAGGACGACTGGAAGAATGACTGAATACAATCACCAGTTAAAACAAAGTGGAATTGAGTGTGAAAGTGTGTTTCCATTGGAGTATTCAAAATTTTCAAAGTCATTGCATTATGAGAGCAAATCATTTTCCCATGTGCTACTGTCTGTCCTCTCTAGAAGAACCAGGGCTATTATAAAGTAGTTTAGATGACTGAAAGCTTTCACAAAGGAAGTATACTTCATAAATGACCATAAATTGGAAATAGTCACAGAATCTACACATTGGAAAAAGACCTTTAGTCTATCTCCTTCATTTTAGTCACAGGGGTGTTGACCCCGAAGGATGCAGGTGACCGAGCAACAGTGGTGGAAGCAACTAAAGCCAAGACAAAACCAACATTCGGGGTTTGTTTATTGTTTGAATTTCCTACCTGGAGTTCATGCTGTATCTCAACTATTGAACTGATAAGAACAGCTACTCTACTTGATCTTAGTCGGAAGTCTGGGAAGAGATACTATCTTAATTATTAAAGGTGATGAGATACATAAGTTGATAAGAGAAAAGAACAAATCAGCTTCTTATCTTAAAAAATTCAATTTAAAAGTGTGAGCAAGTAGGAAGACTATGTCTTGTTAAGCACTGGA
This sequence comes from Peromyscus aztecus, assembly GCA_902168405.1. NCBI lineage: Eukaryota > Metazoa > Chordata > Mammalia > Rodentia > Cricetidae > Peromyscus > Peromyscus aztecus. Next base: position 22,475 of record CABHPQ010000467.1, read on the forward strand.
AAATTATGTAAATTTTACAACATCAGAAAAATTGGACTAATTATCCCAACTATCAAAATCATAATGAAAATCTGCCTGGATGTATAATCTCCTTAAGAATTAATAGCAGTAAGAAATGTTTGTCTCTCTCTCGTGTGTGTGTGTGTGTTTATATTTCAGTATTTATACACATTTACCCAAACATAATCTGTATGTAACTCAAGAAGGCATAATTTTGAGTTAACACTCCAAAAGGATGCTTTCTCAACTTAAGGCATAAATATCTGTATAACTCACAATCTCCATTCAGTTGTATGACTTTAAAGAAGAGGATGTCCAGCCATGCTGCTTATGAATGGAATGTGTGACAGCCTATGCAGGACACTGTAGCCTTTAAAGCTATCTGCTGGTAATGATGTCCACTCGGGCTCCAGGTGAACAGAACTGGATCTGTCTTTCCTTCTCACTATCTCTGATCAAAGCCCTTTTCAACCCTCCACTCATAAGGAGGACATGTATCAAGCAATAGCTTGTTTCTAGATCATATTAGTTTTGAAAATGATCTAAGACAAAATGAATGTTAAGTGGTTAAAACAGTGCTCTGTTCTCAGAGATCTGTACTCATCTTCCACTTTGTACTACAATTGAGGAAGTAAGCCTCACAGAAGTCTCACCTCCTAAATTCTCCCGCCCTTGGCTCCAGCCCCATTTTGTGCACATTGCCTTTCATAAAATAAATTTATTTTAAACATTCATTTCCTAAAATTGCAGAAGACATAAAACGTGTAGTTTCTCTCTTAACTTTCCAAATGATGTCTCTATGATCAGTGTGTGTGATCTCTGCTTCTGAAGATGAAGGATTATTTCTCTTCCACCTCTTCTGAAAGATTATTCAAAGAAACAGTAAGTAAAATAAGGGACAAGAAATGGGGATAAAATATCTTGCTGTGTTTGGGGGAACTATAAAAAATAAAGCTTATTATGGCTTGTCTACCTTCTGATAATGCCATTGGTCAAGTTAAGCTCATCAGATTTTTGTTTGTTTTGTTTTTAATAAAAGTGACAGTTGATTGGCTTGATATGTTTGGGAGGCATACAGGCGATTGGACCGGGTCCTGTGCTCAGTGCATGAGTTGGCTGTTTGAAACCTGGGGCTTGGTAGAGACCCTTGGCTCAGCCTGGGAGGAGGGGGCTAGGCCTGCCTGGGCTGAGTCCACCGGGTTGATCTCAATCCTCAGGAGAGTCTTTGCCTCGGAAGAGATGGAAATGGGGGGTGGGCGAGGGGGGGGGTTAGAGGGGCGGGGCGGGAGGAGGGAGAACGGGGGAATCTATGACTGATATGTAAAGTTGAATTATGTTGTAAAATAAAATAAAATAAATTACAAAAAAAAGTGTTACATTTATTTGGCATTTCTTTAGTGGGAAGAAATCCATGTCCTGTACACATGTGGAGGTCAGAGGACACTTATGAGAGTCAGTTCTCTCCTTCTGCTGTGTGAACCTGGGGATTAAATTTAGATTGTCACTTTTAACTTCAAGCTCCTTTACCAGTTGAGCCATCTCACTAGCCTTCAATATGTTTTATGAATTTCTTATTCCTAACCATTCACCAGAAACTCCAGTGTAACTTTTCCTTCACTATATGTTACCTTGTATGAGTTAGATGTCAGTGGGTAGCTAACCTCATTATCTATGATCCTCAGTAGTAATGGCCAGGTCTTCAGGCTGCCAGCGTTACCCCATAGGCTAATGATCCTCAGAGCATATTCCAAGAGTTAAAGCATGAACCAATTCCTGTACTAATCAGGTTAAATGTCTTAGAGATTCAAATCTAATAAAACTGCAAACTTGCTATTCAAGTACTCAGCAAAAATAAAACGTCTTCAAATTTCAAATGTTCTGCAGAAGGTCAAATTTTATTTTTATGAAAATTGAAATTTCCTTGAAAAGGCAATTGTATTAATCTTCCAATTCTTATCTTTTCTGGCAACTATGACCATTGGAATATTCAATGAGTCTGGCTATTTAATGTGTTTAAAAAGTAATTAGTATGTTTCTTTTTTTGTCAAGTTTACATGGAAATTAAACTAAGAGCCTATCTGAGTGTATATTTATTCTTTGGAAACAAATATCTATAAATGGTTGACATGTACACAAAGTTAGAACAAACTGGAACAAACTGTGATAATCATGTTACAATTGTTACTACATTAAAAATAATCCAGAGATACAGGTTAAATCAAAACTATATTTAAAAGTTTATTTTAGGGATCTAGTTAGTTTAATTTGAAAGCTATGCTTTGAGATGTGAGTTTATTAAAATACATAATTTTCTATATAAAAGCCTGTTTATGCAAATATATGTACATACTCTTAGCAGTTGTATCATGTTGGATGAGATATTTAAGACACTTATTTTTCTTAACATTTCCCTATTAGAAAAAATGATAATCTAGACTCTACTTCCCAGATACTTTTGGAAATACATGATTAGAAAATTGCTTGCACACAGTTAGCACACAACTAATGTTCATCAAATTACTATCACTGTATTTTAACATAGCTGTAGTGAAATACTTAAGAAATTAATGTTTTAAAGTATAAAATTCTTATGCTATTAGCTTATACCTGTGGTTAAGTATGCATATTTGGAAGTAAATAATATCAATAAAATATATTTAAGACAGCTGGGTAAAAGAATTTCCATGTTTTTAACCATGGAAAATGACAGACAGCTGTTTGAAGAAGAAGGTGTCTTTAACACGACTTAAACACAACACAAGGTTTATATACACAGACATGGTGTATGGAACACCATTGACACATTTATTTTTAATGTTTTCATAAATCAATTCAAGTACAGTGTTGTAACTTTTAGAGTTTTTCTTTTTTTCTTTTTTTTTGACAATTTTATACATGCATATAATGGATTCTGTATTTTCACCCCAGGCCCCTTCCATCTCTCTCCTATCCAGTCAACACTACTGGTCCCCACAAGTCCCTTTCTCACATTCATGTCTTTAGTTTTGCTTTTTGACCCACTGAATTTTCTCTGGGCACCTGTGTGACCATAGGTATGTAACCATCTATTGGAGCCTGGTGAGCAATTGAAGGCAATTTCTGCCCCCCCCCCCCGGAATCCAGAAGTAGCCAATAGTTCAGCATGGAGGGTTAGAGTCAGGAGCTCCTCCCTCATCTAGAAGTAAGGGTATCTGCATTAGATTCTTGAGACCCACATGCAGAAAGAGAGAACCCACTCCTGCAAGTGTTCTAACTTCCACTTGTCTCTCTTTCTCTCTCTCTCTCTCTCTCCCTGTCTCTCACTCTCACACACACATACAAACACATACACACATAAATAAATGTAATAAAATTTTTAAAAGTTGTTTGTAAATTAAAAATACAAAAATTATAATGAAAAATAGTACTCCATTGTTCACATCTAAAACAACCCCCCCCAATAGACTGCGCTATAAATTCCTTTGTATAAAAAGATCATTGGGGAATAGTGAAACACAAAGCAGATTTATATGGAATGCCAACTCACAACTTTGTGGAAAAATTACATTTTTCAAAATTGGCCAAATTATTAAGATGACCAAAAAGATGAAAGTCATGTGATCTGCTAACTGGTTATTTTCATGGAGAAGATTCACAGTGCCATTTCACTCAGGTTTAGGGCTAAGGTAGCTTATTTGGAACCAATAAAATTTTATTGGAGCCTGGTGACAGGCTCAAGTGACAGAAATGATGGAAACACCAAACATAAGAGCAGGAGGAAAGGATTTTGAGGTCATTATGTCCCAATTGATGCATCTAATGTGGAATCTGTTTTACAATTTTACTTCTTGAGTTATTAGCATAATCTTATACAGAAAAAGACTACGTGGGTATTTGTATAAGAAAAGAAACTTTGCTTTTATACGAAACTACATTTAAACACTGGATATGTATTCTCCTTGCATTAGGTTGCCTAAGAACCAGTAAGGATTCTATGAGACGGAGATGGAGGTGGGTTTTCCCACCTGCGCGAGGCACCAATTAGGCAGAGAAATGCTAAAGGTGAAGACAAAAATCAACAAACTTCCTTGTTGTCCTTTGCTTTGACCATCTAAGTTGACAAAAAAACCTCTGGGTGGCCAAGTTAAACCCCCGAGCATCATTTTCCACCAATCCAAGCAGAATTCGACACATTGTGTTGGCAGAATGAATGCAGTCACAAGGTCCCCAAAGTGAATTGCATTCATCAGAGTGCAGACAAAGGAGAAAACAACCTCACAAACAGAGATGTTGTATCCTGAGGCTGCAGGCTGGTCCTAAGAATAAAATGAGGCCTTTAAAAAATTTTGCGTGCTAGTTGGACTTAGCCCTCACATCTATGGAGACAAGCCAGGAGTACTGAGGAAGAACTAACTATAAGAGTCATCTAACATGGAACACAAAGAACCAGTCATGCTCAGATTGCAAGCATACTGGATCCTACTTCAATGTATTGTGCAGTAGTTAAAGGCTTTATTGTTATTTTTTTTTATTTATTTAGAGAATTCCAGAACATTCATAGTTAGTGTTTTATAAAATCCTCAATTTCTATGTCTTAAAATGCCTGTGATTTTTTTTAAAAGAATGTATATATGAAGCATAAGTAATAGAGTAATTGGTATTAAATTTAAACATGAATGGAGGGAGAAATGGAAGGCAGAACAAAGAAATAAGCAAATATGAAGCTAGTGGACAGGTAAATGCTTCATTGAAAAACAAAAACCTGAAGGCATGTGGCTGGGGGATGCTGCATGTGTTTCAGTGATGCACTGAGTCTATATGGAGCTGGAAGACTGAAACTGTAGTGACTCTCCAGGCACTCAGTCATTGCATTAAAGCAATGTTTGCTATCCTCATCTATCATGGTATCTCCCCCCCTGCCCTCCCACTCTGTCCCTGTTCCAGTTCAACCCTCTCATTTCCCTATGTTCTCATCCCCCACTCCTCGCCCTCCAGCAACCCCCCCCACCCCACCCAGTCTGCTCATGTAGATCTCATCCACTTTTCCTTCACTGGGTCATCCATGTATCCCTCCTAGGGTCTTTCCCTGTTAGCTAGCCTCTCTGGAGCTGTGGGTTGCAGTCTGGCCATCCCTTCCCTCACATCTAGAATCCGTTTATGAATGAGTCCATACTATGTTTGACAACATGGGAATAGGAAGAGGCAGGGTGCTGGGGAGACTCAGGAATCCACAAGGATGACCCTTCTTGGACTGCTGGCAGTGGTCCAGAGGGTGCCTGGACTGGTCTACTCTGGTGACCGGTCTAGTGAATAACCTAACTATCATCATAGAGCCTTTGTCCAGTGACTGATGGAGGCAGATGCAGAGATCCATGGCCAAGCACCAGGCTGAGCTCTGGGAATCCAATCGATGAGAGAGAGGAGGGATTCTGCAGGTGGGGCGGGGGAGGGACGTCGAGATCATCATGGGAGATGTGTAGAGATGACTGGCCACACTAGTGGAAGCCCATGAACTGTAGACCAGTGGCTGTGGAGTCCCCATGGGACTGGACTAGGCCCTCTGGATATGGAAGACAGTTGTTTGGCTCAAACTGTTTGGGGGGCACCCAGGCAGCGGGATCAGGATCCGTCCCTGGTGCATGGGCAGGCTTTTGGGAATCCAGTGCCTGTGGTGTGACACTTTGAAAAAGCCTTGGTTCAGTTGGGAAGGGACTTGGACCTGCCTAGGCTCAGTGTGCCTGGCTCTGCTGACTCCCCATGGGAGACCTTGATTTGGGAGATGTGGGGATATGGGGTGGCTTGGGAGAGAGGGCTGGGGGTGGAAGGAGGGAGGAGGTGGGATCTGTGGTGGGTATGTGGAGTGAGTAGAAAATTTCTTAATAATGAAAAATGAAAAAAAAAGAAATGTTTGCTGGACATTTAATAATTCTCCAGTCCATTATATTCTGGTAGAATATATATATATGTATATAGTGTGTGTGTGTGTGTGTGTGTGTGTGTGTGTGTGTGTGTGTGTGTGTGTGTGAGAGAGAGAGAGAGAGAGAGAGAGAGAGAGAGAGTAAAGACAAAAATACATGTATCCAAGCTAGTTATGGAGGTGCAGCACTCAGGAGGCTTGTAGCCCAAGGTTCATATTCAAGATTAATCTGAATTAATTATAATTAATAAGCTCTATACTGAAATTCTTTCTCAATAACAAGATCAGAGAGAGTAAGAGGAGGAGAGACAGAGAACAACAAAAGAACAAAGCAAAACCACGTTAATGCCCAGTCCAGCTATAATACAATATGGGCATTTATGGAATGCACACAGAACATCCTTAAGAGAAAGGGGAATCTTTGAAGACTGATCTGAAGCATGAGTATGAGTTATCAAAAGTGGACAAGAAGGACAGGATACTTGGAAGGAGGTAGAGTCTGAGAATCCTAGATGAAGAAGCTCTTCCCACCCAGAATGTTCATTTTCTAGGATCGTATGATCAAGTCTAGGACTGGAACACTGAGCTGAGGAGATGAATTTGAGTAAAGAGAGTGTCTGTGAAGAAAACATATGAGGAAGAAGAGCAGAGAAGAAGAATCAAAGTGTTAGTTATATTGAAGGGATTTTTAAACATAGGCATAGACACATTTATTTGTCAGTAATGTGGACAGCATATTCAATAGAATATGACTAGGGTACATGTGCCGTGGTTTCACAGGTTTACAGGAGACAGTGCTCTGGCTTTAGAAAAGATTTTTTCTATGGACATGTGGAAGAGTGGATCAACACTGCTATAACTGAGGTTTTAAATGAATTTACACTTGCTCAACTGGAGAAGCTGGGGGTGATGATTTCAGCTGAGAGGTGACATTTGGGCCTCTAACCTGAGCAGATGGGTAGATGATGATCCTGTTTAGTGACAGAAAACTGTGGACAATATGTTGAGTGGAGGATAAAGGTTGTTTTAACATATTGAATTTTAAGTGTCTGAGTGTTACCATGGCATACATTGAGCTGATGAAAAGGAAGATTGAAACTAATTTTATATTCAAAAAAGAGATTGGTATTAATGAGAAACTGTTTGAATCATCAGCAAATACACAGAGCTGTGCTTATAAGCAGAATCAAAATGCATTTGAGATTGTCACGCAAGCTTTACATTCACAGGCTTCTTCATAAACACCTGGAGAGAAAATCCATAGCTTTTTTACATTCTCAAAAAATGATTAAGACAAAAAAAAACCTTCTAATATGAATTTATTTGGAATAGATGCCATGAACCAGCATGGTACTAGAATACATACATACAAGTCACAAAGTTATTGTGAAAATAGAGAGGCAGACTTAGAACACTACTGAAGGCAGAACAGTGTTTGGGGAAGACAAGAGTGGAGGAGGAGTGCTCAACGAAGATAAATTATGTTGGAGTAGACAATGAGTGCTACCTGCAGCTCTAAGATGTGGAGCCATGTGGCGTCATTTCTAAAGACATTGACATCAAGTTTTGCCCTAGGGCTTATACTTACTGTAACATTTAATCTTCAAGAATAAAAAGAATGAAAGAATAAAGGAGATGCATGCACTAGTGTCATCCGTGCTTTCTCATGTGGAGGTGAGAAGAGAGACTACACACATGCAGTGTCGCATAGATGGGAACCATGAAGGTGGGATTCAAGCACAAGATGCAAGAGCTCATAACTGGTGGCCTTAGTTGCTATGTCAGACTCTTGAGTAGTTAAAAATAAGTTGTAATGATGCTGAAAAACTGAATATCTTTATGGGCAAAACAGAACTTTGACCCCTACTTCCCACCATGCTGAAAAACTAATTTAGAGTGGGTCAGACGGAAACAATCACATTTCTAAGGGAGAAACAGAAAGCATTCCAGAATGTTAAGATTTCTTCAAGAAGTACTTTACTTGAAAGAAAATAAATGTAGAGAAAAAAGTTAAATTTAATCTCATTAGAATTAAAACTTCTGCTCCTTGAAAGTTATCATGAAGACAACATAATGGTACACCATAATTGGGAGAAAATATTTGCATACATATATTTGACAATTTCTTTTTGTTTTTAACATATGCAAATGACATTTAAATCAGAAAAAGATAAATGGGCTTGTAAAAGTGGGGGAAATTGGACTAGAGAGGTTATAGGAGAAAATACTTGGATACCCAGTCAGTACCTTGTTTTCCAGGTCACTATTGAATGTGTAAACACAAATAGCATGCACAGAGAAAGAATTTCAGACTCATCAGGTATTGAAATTTAAGAAGAAGAAAGCACAGAATGAGATGTGTAGCAGTCAGTACTCTCAAACATTGATAAGCTTCTTGGTAGACTTCTGCATAAGATGATGGATTAGAACATTCATCCAGGCAACTCAACAAAAGAAAACAGGACAGCATAAAAGAATCCCTATTCCTGCAAGAAACATTGGCAACACTTACCGAGCTGGGTGAGATCTCCAAAGGTAAGCAGTTTGGAACAGCTGAGAAACTGGGTCCAGCTGTACCAAGTAGGTTCTGCAAGGTCAGTAAACCATGGAGAAAATGCTTTCTCCGGACTTCATTGCAGGGCAGTTAGCTGGAAGATGAGGGGCTGGATACACAGTTGGAGGTGATGCTAGAAACAGGCTTTTGGAGCACAGTGTCTATCTCAGTGCTCAGTGCTCTGGTTGAAGTTAATAAGAACCATCAGAAAGGGCTTACTCCTCTTTCTCTTTCCCATCACTGCAGAACAACCCAAGGCAATAGCTAGTTATTGCAGAGCCCAGAGGGCGTGTTTTCAAGGGCCTGGATATGCATCTGTAGATAGAAGTCTTGGGAATCTCAGTATCACCCTGAAAACCTGAAGTCGTTTCTCATTCAAGGTTACTGTTGAGCTAAGGGGGAGCTCTCACAAGGGACTCCACACTTCCTTCCTTTATGCAAGCACTGAAAAGAGCCTGGGATGCTACTAAAAGCATGCTATATCTCAGTGATGGAGTGCCTGAGGTCAGTCCTGGCTGGAGAGGCTAGGACTGGAGTGCAATATTGAGAAGCTGTCGAGATTACTATTAGAGGGGACCCACATAGAAGAATTCCCCTTCCTTCTCCTGGAAAAACTGTCAAATGTGAAAGAGACTCTAGGAAGGAACTGAGGGAATACTGCTCAATAAACCCTAGCTGTGCCGTAAACTCGAACAAATAAATGGGTCTAAATTCCACTGGTGCAATTCATACTCCAACTCTGGTTTTATAGATTTGAGATAGAATTGTAAATTGTACCTCTACCATCAATGAAGTTAGCTGGATGAAATGCCACTGGCAGAAAAAAAAATGAAAAGCACATCCAGGGATCTGAGGAGATGGCTCTGTTGTTGAGTGTTCACTGTTCTTGCAGAACTCCTGCTAGGTGTCTCACAACCACCTGTAACTCGAGGGTCTGACTCCATCTTCTGGCCTCTGAGGACACCTGCATTCACATATGCACATTCCCACCACCCAGACACATAGATAAAATTAAAAATAAAAATAAATAGAAGAAACAAACAGCCATCCCACCATGGAATAAGTACTGAGACCTAGAATATTGTTTAATTGAATATACTTTGATTATAGCTTTGTTAATTTTTTTCTATGTTTTTCATATTTTTATTTTTGCCTTTACTCTTGCATGAGTTTCTAATAATGACTGTGCTTTAGTTTATATATTACTTAGTTAGGTTTTATGATCCTCTGTGTGTTTATCTAGTAGTTTATACTCTTTGCTAGTCTTCCTATGAACAATTCCTTTTCGCTTACACCTCACTTCCCCTGTATCTGTTTTCCATTTTCTTTTTATTTACTAGTTATCATCTTCGACAGCCCTAATAATATTTAATCCATGTAGACCCTAGTAGTATCTCAATTTGACCTCATATCTCCTTCTCCCATCTCATTTTTCCAGTTGTTCTAATACTAATTTCTAACGATATCTAACTGATTTCACTTCCACCCCTAATCTTAGTAATTAATACACCACCATATCGTATTATCTTCATTCACTTGTCATTCAATAAGTTTTGATATTAAAGGATAATTATTTTTACCTGGCTGGGATGGCATTTGCATAGTGGGCCTATCTAACACTGTTGTTTCTACAGCTAATATTTTATGCCATGAGTACTACAGAGGTTTTTCTAGGAATATTGAACACATGAACTGAAACTTTAACTTCTGAACTATGCCCAGCAACTCTACCATAACCTAGCCCACTTGGGCATTTCAATCACTTCAAGAACATAGCTGGCAGAAAATATTCAATCAACAACAAAATACCAAATACCCTAGCCTCAATGCAGTAATATAAACATGAAAAAAATCAAGGCAGTATGATCCACTTAAAAATTACTGACTGCACAATCAGTACCAATTCTAATAACAATATATTAGATGAAAACACAGAAAAATAATTTAAAGAATGATTAAAGACTGTATAATAAAATCTAATATTTTATAGACAAATTTTTAAATTAATCAAAGAGAATATAAATAAACATTTGGAATTTAATAAGAAAATCAATACAGACAGAACACAGGAAATCAATAAATATATAGAAGTAATAACTAAGACTGACGAAGAAATCTTACTAACGGAATGAATCAGGGGAAAGAGAGAGTATCATTACGAAAGAAAGGATAGATGAGTTGAAACTTTCAGACACCACAAAAGAAGAAACAATGGGGAAATATGAAAACACCATGCAAGTTATATGGAACACCATAAAAACACAAAATGTATGAATCCAATACTACACAAGATACTGGAGGGAATACTTTGGATGAAAGGTAAACATCCATGAAAAGGAAACAGTACACTACAGTGGAAAACTACTTACAGAATAGGAATAGGAAGACACCAAAAAATTCAAAATCAAATCTATTTGTTCCCATCAGGAAACACAGTCTATTATAAAAAGACAAATAAAATTAATGGTTAAGAAGAGACTACCATTTCCAGGTGATTGGGAAGCCCCGTTGGATTAACTATTAAGGGAAAGAACAATAGAAGCAACATTATAGATAATGTTTTAATTTGTGGAGCAAATCATAAAGTCATGTCTCTACCTTGGGCCAGAAGCAAAAAAAAAAAAATCATATTCCATTACTTTAACCAGGGAGAAGTAGGTTTCTCCTAAAGGGCTGTAACAAATCCCTAAGACTTCCACAATGTCACATGGTATTTTAAAGTTTCAAGAGAGGCAAGGCTGATACTTATCTTTCTAGTGTCTTCAGGGAAACACAGGTGTGACTCAAAGCAGACCATAAAGGAGGAGTCCATTCTCAGTGGCCTCCAAGGTTGACATTCACTGACTAACTACCTAATGCAGCTACTGTAGAAATAAAAATTGAGTCTCCTGAAAAAGCTAGAAATACACCTAACTTATAAGCCAGCACTATCACTCCTGAGTATTTGCCCAAATACTTCAACATATCACAGAGATACTTGCAGCACTACTTGCAATAGCCAAGTTATGGATCCAACCCAGGTGTCTCACAACAGAAGAATGGATAAAGAAAAGGCTGACATTAAAGAAAATGCACATCATGGAATTGTTTTCATCCATAAAGAAAACTGAGGGTATGCCGTTTGCAGGAAAGGTAATACCTTTGAGGTAATCAAGTTAAACAAATTAAACCAGTCTCAGAAAAACAAGGACCATATGTTTTCTCTCATTTGTGTTTCTTCGACTTTATATATAGATACATGAAGTCATGAACATACAGATGCCATGAAAGAAGAAGCAAACTTAGAGGAACAGAGGACCCATGGGAAGGGGAGATGTGAAGGGCAGCAGTATGGTGGTGATAGAATCAAACTACATTGTGTGGCTGAGTGAAAACAGCTTTATGTAGTTCAGTATAATAATAAATGAATATAAAAATAAATAAAATAAAAATTATGAGGAAGCCAGTTAGAATTCTTTTTAACCTTTTATTTTATGTGTATAGGTGTTTTGCCTGCATGTGTGTCTGTGTACTACATGCTTGTAGTGCCTTCAGAAGCTGGAATAGGACATCTTTTTCCCCAGGGCTGGAGTTAAGAGATGGTTGGTTAACATTTGGGTGCTAAGCATCTGACCCAGTTTCTCTGGAAGAGCAGCCAGTGCTCTTAAATCACTGATCCACCTCTTGAGCCCCAGTTGGTACTGTTTTAAAGAAAAGCTTAATCATTAAACACACCAATGACATTATATGAAAATTTTCTTCCTGAATTAACAAAATGGAAACCTTGTACATGCATGCTTATAGTAGCTTGATTTATAAAAACCAATAACAAAACAACAATCTAAATGGACAACAGGAGAGTAGATGAAAATATTTCATTTTCATACAATGGACTGCTTTACAGCAATGCACAGAATGAGCTATTAATATTGACAACATGTTCATGGATCTAAAAATTAGATTCCGTTAAATGATACATAAGAAATAGTGCATATTATGAATTTACTGATACGTATTCAAGAATAGACCCAGGATGCACATCCTGTCTGTGGCATTCTGATAGAAAAAAAAAAAAGAATAGACCCAGTTTTCTGGGCAAGATAAGTCTTAAGTATAATCCCAGCAACTCAGGGAGCAGAGGGAGGTAAGAAGACCTCAAGTTTAAAGCCATTGTGGTATACACAGGAAATCTTGTCTCAAAATAACATTAGACAAAAGCAAGAGATAAAATAACAGATAAAGGGAGCTGATGTTGGTAGCAATCAGAATAGTGGCTGCTTTTGCACTGTGTGATGAAGCTACAAAAGGCTACAAGAAAACTCTCATTTCTGATAGAGATACTCCACCCTTTGACTGAAGAGATGCTATAGATGTTTACTTTTTTGTTTTGTTTTGTTTTGTTTTTTGAGACAGGGTCTCTCTGTGTAGCTTTGCGCCTTTCCTGGAACTCACTTGGTAGCCCAGGCTGGCCTCAAACTCACAGAGATCCACCTGCCTCTGCCTCCCGAGTGCTGGGATTAAAGGCGTGCGCCACCACCGCCCAGCTTAGATGTTTACTTTTGTCAGAGTGCATTGCTTTGTATAATTAAGATCTCATTTAATAGTTTGTGAATGCCTCTCCACTCCCTTCAAAAGAAGGAAGGGGGAAAAAGGAAGGAAACTAAGTAAATTAGATGTTACATCTTTTATGGGAACATACAATTACTAGTAATTCTAGATACCATAAAAAATTTAAAGTATGTACAAATATATACATGAACATCAAGACTCCAAAATTTTGTAAGATTATATAATGCACAACTAAATTTAGAAATTTAAACAAGAAAATAATTTCTAACTAGTATAGGCAAAGAAAAGTGTAATAAAGATTTTAAAATAATTAAGTAGGGGCTGGAGACATGGTTAAGAAGTTAAAAGTGCTTGCTGATCTCGCAAAGGACCTGTTATAGCTTTCTTACTGTTGCTATGACAATACGAAAAGCAACTTAGGGAAAGGATAAGTTTATTTTAGTTTATACTTCCAGGCCACAGTCCATCACTCTAGTCAGGGCAAGAACTCAAACAGGAATTGAAGCAGCAATCATAAAGCAAGGCTGCTTACTTGCTCACTCACTAGCTTGTTCTCAGTTAGCTTCCTTATATAGTGCAGTGCCGCAGGCTAGGGTTGATACACTCACAGTGTGCTTAGATCTCTGATATCAATTATCAATGAAGACAATACATGTAAACATGACTATAGGTCTAGCTGATCAAGGCAATAAATACAAGTCAGGATAAAAACCCAGAAACCTACATCAGATTGTTCACAAATTGCCTGTAATTTCAGGCCCAGGGTCATAGCATATTCTCCCGGCCTCTGTGGACACACATCCATATACTCATACAAACCCAGGCATATATACACATACATAAATATAAATAGAATAATTCCTTAAAATGGTAAATAAGTAAAGGTTATGCAGAAATGTAGGAGTGGTATTAACTTAAACATATTAAAACTACATTATCAGTAAGTTGTATGGACCAAATTAAAGATTTAGATAAATAATTTTTAATTTTTTCAAAACAAAACAAAACAAAACAAAAATCCATAGTACAGAAGATTCTTATTATCTACTATGATGCTTATATACAAAAATAGTTAATTTTTCATATACTCTTAGAACATAAATTGGAACAATCTTTTCATAGAGCAGTTTGATAGGTCTATCAAAATAAGATTTGCATTTTATTAAAAACTTCTTCCTTTATGAATCTTTTCTACAAACATCCAGACATATATGCACAGATTTATCTATATGGCTATTTATTACAATGTTTACAAATACAATATGTACAAATTGAAAATCAAATAAAGCTAATCCAAATGGGTAGAGAAAAACTTTAATATACATGTGTTGTAGAATATATTCAGTCATTACAATGAAGGAGATTTAAGATGAAATAGAATATTAAAAATATATAGTGTTGTATTTTTAAGTAAATAAATGTTTATGTGCATATATAGTTATCAACTGTATAGGAAAAAGACAAGGGCAAAGATATTAAGTCATGTATAGTGACTTGTTCCTGTGGCTTTTGGAAATATTTCACATAAACAAAGATATTCATATTTCATGTTATATCTAGTTTCCCTTCACTAAAATGAGACTATTAACATTATTTACATATTTACAATTATGCATTCTTTAAAGTAGAAGAAAAATATATGAGATGGAAGTGATACCAAGATTATATTCTGTTTTATTTGAATCCAAGTCTGAGGCTGTAAGGTGGGCATATCAATTTAAACAACAGATACTATAGGTTTCCCAATAGCAATCTTTGGAATATTTAAAAAGACTCATATACCAGTGGTTAGAAGCAGTATGTTAACAGAAAAAAAGTGTCTTTAAAAGCAAACCATGATGGAATTATTACAGTAGCCTTGATTGGGTCTCTGCTGAGTCCATTCAGGGACAGCTATTTCCTTCTTGTGTAAAGAATAGACTCTATCTCTGATCTTAAGTGGAGACAACATTCTAAACTCCAGAAAACATTAAGAGTTAATCCATCTGGACCTGTCAATAAAAGGAAACCCCTCAGGAAGGTAGTTTATCTAAAGCTATGATTAAACAGATGGCAGGAATAATTATAACCTTAATGAAATAATGTATGCTTTCTTCCCAGAAACTGGACCCTCAGTATAGAGCCACCATGAATCTCTGCTAGGTCTGCCTTTTTGAATTCACCCAGAAAGGCAAAACATTCCCTGTTTCTTTTCTTCTGCCTTTTTCTTTCAGATACTGGTTAGAGCCTCTGTGGGGTTTGTGGCTGTTTTGCTTCTCTGGTATTTTGGATTTGTCTCTTTACTCTGAAGCTACCCACCCCTCCAACATTGCTTGCAGAGTCTCCATGCCTATTTGAAAAGTCAAGGCTTTCTTGTTCCATTACTCTCCTCCAAGTAACTGCAGATATTTACAGGTTTATTTTTTAAAATACTCTACTAAAATTGTTCTCAAGAACTTCCCTCTGAGTCCATTTTTAAATTCAATTAAAGAGACTAAGAGCTCAAAGAAAGGACCACAATTTCCCCAATAACAATGTCACCTCTAAGGGCTAAAGCTGAAATTTTAGGCAAATAGATTTTGAATTCTAGCAGAGTTCCCCCCAAATAGGAAGAAGATTGTTTGGGGAAGAATACATAAATGTGTGTTGTATGGCATTTTCTTTTACGTCCTTGGCATAGGGTGATACTACCTAATTAACTTGATCCCATATCCATGGCTACTAATGATCAAAACCACACAGTGATACCAGGTCAATGGTAATGGTAACTGTGCAATTGACATTCCCTAGTAAAAGGAAGTAGGGGAGGGTCACAAGACCCTCACCTTGGGTTGTAGTTATTACCCCCCCCCCCCCGCCTTCCCCAACTTCATGCAAACAGTCTTGGAGATGCAACAGCATATGAATGTGGAAGGTGAAGTGAAGGGGCCTCCATGATGTAGCTGGTGTGTGTGTTTTGAGAGATGGCACAGTTGTTCTCAGCCCTTGGTGAGCTTAAAACTTTTGAACAAGGGTGCTGATGACTTATGGTCTCTAAAGCTACCCTGAGACAGAGGCTTCCAAATTTGTTGTGTCACACCCAAGGACAGTAAGGAAATGCAGACAAGGAGTGAGCAGAACAAACGTGAATTTGTTAGGGGAAAGAGAGAAATAATTCCTGGGAGCTGGATGTGTTCTAAGCAATGAATACAAAAGTAATGTCTAGTTTAGTGGCCTTTTATTAAATATATGGCAGGAATTTGGTGGACACTGAGGTAATCTTTACTGTGACTGGTCATTCTCTGAGCACAGTGTAGGCTGAAGCTGTGAGTGGGCTATATTCGGTTAGTGTTCTCTGGACTCAAAGAAGTGATGACCATTGCTTTCCAATCAGGGGACTAACCAATGAGTATGGTCACTTTCATCCATTCTCTTTCCTAAATCATTTTGTTCATTTTTTATAGGCTGTTGATTGAGTCACTTTCTACGTTACTAGCCCGAAACATACCATGGACCCTTCCCGTAACTCCTGTGGAAGTCAGCTCATGACTGTATAAGGTTACCATGGATGACATGGGACTTTGAGGTGATGCAGCTGTTTTGGGGTCTTGTACATAGCTGCTCCCCCATGCTCTGTAAGGAAGCCCACTAAACTTATTGGTTTACCAAGCTGGACTTTTGGTGGAGTTATAACTATAATCTGTCTTTGGTACTTACCTGTGGTGAATACATACTTGATCAAATCTCCCCAGGAAAAAGTTAGTGCAATATGATTCTCATATTTTCAGTAAATTCTCATGATTTGAATAGGAAATTCATTGAACTATTTTATCACTATGGTCCAAAATTATATTCTAAAAACTGGAATTAAAAAAAATAATAGATGCTATAAGTATGTTTACAAACATAAGATTCATGCATTTAGACTGTGGGAAAGAATGTGAAATGTATTGGTTTTGAAAGGAATAGAGATTACTCTTGTTTTGTTTTTGAGAAATTATAGATAATGTGTTTTCATCAAATATTATACATATTTAAACCCTGTTATTAGACATCAATTCATATTATTCATTTAAAAGTGAATTATTCATTATGTTTCTAAAATTAACTATGTATAAAATCCATAGCAAATTAAATTCAATAATTAAATCCAAACTGAAAAGAAATTACAGAATAGGAATACATTTTGCATTCTTTCTTTTTTCATTTTAGAATTCAAAAGAGGTAAAGTAAAGTGTATATAGAGGAGGGGCGGGGAAGAAACTGGTAGGTGTCTTAAAGGGGAATGTACAACTAATTGAAAAAAAGTAACCATTTTTGACCCTGACTCTGTATTAGCCTCCTGGGGCAAGAGGCAGGCTTTTGAACAGATTATCCATCAGGGATCTTGCATCTTTGTGAGTGGCAATGATGGTAATTAGAATAAACAAAGGTGGATAATATGTTCTATTATAATTGCTGCAAAGGAGCACAGAACAGAGAGGAGATCAGAGCACGGAGTGACTGCCAAGGTGGCTGTGGTCATACAGGCTGGAGAGATCTGAAGGAAAGAAACGAGACGTGGATCTATGTGAGGCATCATATTTCAGGCAAAAGGAGGAACAGTTACAAAGGTTCTGGGTTGAAAATAAGCCTGGAGCGTTGACAGAACATTAAAGGTTTCTGTGTGCTTGCCCTCCAGCATGTGAGTACACTGCAATGGGAATTCAGGTTGGAGAATTCACAAGGTGTCAAACCATACAGAGCACTCAAACACCAGTAAAGAGTTTGGATTATATTCACTGTTTATGAGAAACCATTGGAGGTGTTTTGAACATCAGGATGGCATAAAATAGTTTGTGGCTTCTCCTGGTCTGCATAGGACATATGGGATTGACAGGTAGAGGATGGGACTAAGATTATTGGTTCAGACTTGGAGGGTTGTTGTAAAGTTCTGGCTTTTTAAATTTTTGTCACTAAATGGTTATTTTCTTTGCTACTCTTAAACCCAACACATCTTTTAGTCACCTAAGAGAATAACAGTGAAAGTCATAGGAAATGGTCATTAGCTGTTATCTTTTGAAGCACCATCTGATATCATGAGGTATGGGACAGAGAGAAAAATGTATACATGAGTTAAGATGTGGTTTAGAGCCAAGAAGCATGATTTGGTGATGTACTCATTGAGGAAGAAATATTTGTGGAGGGGCATGTGGAAGAAAAAGAGCTTCCCAAGGTGTTTTAGTCTGGAAGCAGTCCATGAGACTGACATTTGTGTATAATCACTTTTCTGAGGAAAGTATTTCTGGAGAGACTAAGGGTGTGGGGATAGTGGGAAATGGAAAATTATGGGTAGGTACCCACATCAGACAAAATTCTGGAGCAGAAACAGTATCTGAGATATTTTTCTGCTGGAAAGCAATCTGAGTAGTCACTGAAGGCATCAGGGAGGCATACTCTCCCTGGCACTGGAGGTTCCTTGTGGCTGGAAAGCACCAGTTGTGCAACTGTGCCCTCTTAAGATGAAAGTATGGGCTGCACGGTAGCCTCCAAACTGCATATGACAAAGTCCTAACTCACTGGGGTATTCAGAGATGGGGTCTTTGAGAGATAATGTGATGCCATGATAGCTATAAGACTAGAGGCTTTATATGAAATGGAAGAGAAAGATGGCTCTTTCTACCATGGCTGTAAGCCAGGAAAAAGGGTCTTTACCATGTACCACATCAATTAGCACCTTGACTCCTTGATCTTAGACATCTTTTTTTGCCACACTGAGAGTATATGTCTGTTGTTTAAGCTACTTTGTGTGGGAAAAAGTCAAAGCAGCTCTAGATGACTAAAAATACTATAGCAGTAACATGGTATACCTAAAGCCTACTGAAGCAGAGGAATGGGCAGAGAACACAGCTAAGGGGAATTCCAAGACTAGAATACTCTACCTTTGCTTGTGCATCCATACTTGATTTCGAATTTTATTTCACTTTTCCTTAGGCCATTACTCCCTCACTGACAATCATTCTGGTGGAAGTAACTAGCCGTGGGAGAATAATGGCTGATACCATTAGCTCACCTCTATCATCCAGCTCTACACACTTTGAATGTACTTATGTCAGTCATCATCATAGTGAGAACAGGAATTATAAACTGGTCAGGTAGTTAGGGGGACAGAAAAATTAAGAGTTATGTTTCTTGTTCTTAGTTGGAGCTTGGAAGTGTCCTTGTTTGTTACTAGATCGGAGGCCAGAAGTGCCAGAAGTATTTGGAGGCTATGATACCTGACCTGGTCTCTTGTTACCTTTCTTCCTCTTATGTAACCTGCATGAGTATCACTGTTTCGAAGCTACAAACAAGGACATGACCAAAGAGAATCATGACCCCCTTACAGATGAGCCAACTGGACTGACAATTCAAGACCAACATCCAGACTTCACCCCAGAAAAGCTTTATTAAGACCGAAGGACCTAGACACTCCTGGCCCATGATAGCTTTGGTGGCCACTGGTTTTCTGGGACTCTATATCCCAAGCTACCACTCATCTGGGATGAGCAAGTCTCCACTATTCTCAAGGACCCTGGCTTTCCTGCTTTATAAAAAGCAGCTCCTTTGACTAGATATGCTTCTCATACCTGCTCTGTAAGTGAGAACATATAGCAGATGGGCATGAAATCTTCTCCAAAGGAAACTAAATTAGTAGGTAGGAGATCCAGAACTCAACTTGAGAAATCTGGTACTAGAATTGCTATTGCACACACCATGCTGTACTGGCCCATCTGTGGAGACCTGGCTCTGCACTTGGAACGTGCTCCTTTCTCTATGCTTCATCGACTGATGCCCCACAGAGTCACTTTGCCCTGTAATAGCAAGGCCTCTTGCAGTGGTCATTTTGTGCTTGGCTTTTAAAGGGCTTAAGCCATTACCTTTCAGGACAAAGACAATTTACGAGGCAGCTTAAGGTCTCCATGCTAGAAAGTGATGAAGTTCTATTAATCTCCCATCCACTAATTTGATTTGGTGTGTTCCTTTCATGGAAGACACTAGCCCATCATAAATCTGACAGGCCTGTGCTCACGCTGCATTGCTTTTATTATTACTGTATTACAGGGTTTCAGTAACTCGGATTTAGGATTACAGACATAACTGCCAGAGAAATTTACAGCGTTCTGCCATCCCCACATTTTTATGGCTTGGCTTCTTGCACAGTTTCTTTTCAAAATCTTAACACTTATCCCTTGACTTCAGTTAAAAATACAATTTGTGCTCTTTCTGTCTGTAAGAACTATTTGTATTCTGAGAAAAACTAAAGTGATTCTTGGTTCTTCACATTTTATACCTTATACATGAAGTTTGGAAATATTCTTAAGAAGAACATTTTCTGGGTTAGTCAATACCAATTACACATTACTTTTAGTTTGTTGGCATTCTGATACTGCATCTTTAAAAGCAGACATTGAGGAAAAGCAAAGTCACCTGAGACAGAACCTAGTCACACTCTGAATCAGTGACTGTGACTCTTAATTAGTTGTGAGAAAAGGCAAAACTTGTCCCTCATTATGTTGAGGACATCCAGTTTTTTAAAGGACAAAGATAATTATTAATTATGTGCTCTGAGTTGCATTTTTAATAAAGAAGTATAAGGTGTAAGGCAATTATCTAAATTATTCCTTAAACTATTAATGATGAAGATAACTAAGCTATTTTAAAGGCTGCTCAGAATAATATATGGCTTGTTAAATTATTCCAATAAAATATCTCAACATCCTCATATGATAATCAAAAATTTTTAATGTTTGATAGTTAAAAATTTTAAAGGCATTCAAAATGCAATGCTTTGTTGTTACTATTATTGTTTCCTGATTTCATATCCTTTATAGCCTACTAAGAATTTCATTTTTACCATGTAGCATTTGCTTTGAGTCTATTTTGGTCTTGATGCTAGCGTTGCTACCCTAGGAACTCCCTGCACAGAAGCCTTGGCTAAACTTATGCTCAGACTTGGTCAAGCTGGAATTAAGTTTGTATCTCCCAGGAAAGGTGCTTCGCTGTGTGTGAACTTTAAGATATTGTGGTAGTTTGAATGTAATTGACTCCCGTCATCTCATAGGGAGTGGCACTATTAGGAGGCGTGGCTTTGTTGGAGTGGGTATAGTCTTGTTAGAGGAAGTGTGTTCACTGTTGGGGATGGCTTTGAGGTTTCCTATGCTCAAGATATCACCCAGTGTCTCAGTTGACTTACTGTTGCCTTCTGATCAAGATGTTGCCAGCACCATGTCTGCATGCAGGCCATCATGGTCTCTGCCATGATGATAATGGACTGAACCTCTGAACTTGTAAGCCATCACCTCAATTAAATGTCTTCCTTTATAAGAGTTCCCACGGTCATGGTGTCTCTTCCCAGCAATAGAAACCCGAAGACAGATGTCTACACAAGGTGCTTTGTCTTCTGAGACTTCAGTTAGAAAGAGAAGTAGGAGTATGGTGAAAAGGATGTAGATACATGTTAGCATGCATTTCTTTCTGTCATGGTTTCTGTGTGGAAGCAGGTAGAGGAACATCTCAAACTTGTCATAGGACTTCTACAATGAATTATGATGAAGACCTTGGCAGCCAAGGGCTGGAAAAACCAGCATGTATAACATTTGAATCTGAGGGCAACCTTGAGTAGAAACTAAGGGTATTGAGATAAAACAAGGAAACACTTCTGAAAACTATTCATGCTTTGAATTTCACCGAAATCTTCTCTATTAACCTAGAAGAGTTTGTTTGTATTTCTCCTAAGAGGTTGATTGCAGCAGTCCTCTTAAGGCTAATGGCATATAACTATGTGGCCATTTAAGTTGTCTTTCTCATAAAAACGCATTACTTGTCAAGTCCATGTTTCTGTCTGTCTGCCATTTGTATATCTCCTCTCATGAAATGAACAGTGTTCGTTTGCATTGTTTGTTTCTGTTGCTCTTGAGGTAATCTATTTGATATACATTTTTTTTTTTGCTTTGCATTGGTAGATTAATCAGCTTTGAAAGACTTTGTTTTCTTTCTGAATAGTTTTTATACTTAAGGAAATAAATTGGTCTATTATAAAGATTTTATATTTTATGGTCAGAATGAAGAAGACTGTATAAAATTATGCTTTGAATACACAGGAATTATAATTATTAATCTTTTTTATTTCATAATTAACTCAATTTCACACATCAGCCACGGATTCCCCTGTCCTCCCTCCCTCCCACCCCCCAGCCCTCCCCCCCCAATTCAGCCCCCATTCCCACCTCCTCCTAGGCAAGGTCTCCCCTGGAGAGTCAGCCTAGCCTGGTAGACTCCCTGTCCAGTCTCCTCCTCCCTACACCAAGCTGGGCAAAGTGTCCCAGCATAGGTCCCAGGCTCCATAGAGCCAGCCCATGCACCAAGGACAGGTCCTGGCTCCACTGCCTGGGGGCCTCCCAAACAGTTCAAGCTAATCAACTGTCTCACTTATCCAGAGGGCCTGGTCCAGTTCCATGGGGGTTCCTCTGCCATTGGTTCACAGTTCATGTGTTTCCACTAGTTTGGCTGTTTGTCCCAGTGCTTTTTCCAATCATGGTCTCAGTATCTCATGCTTATACAATATCCCCTCTCTCTTGCCAGTTGGACTCCTGGAGCTCTACCTGGGGCTCTGCCATGGATCTCTGTGTCTGCTTCCATCAGACACTGAATGGGAGTTCTATCATGACAACCAGGGTGTTCGGCTATCTAATTACCAGAGCGGGTCAGTTCAGGCACTCTCTTGACCATTGCCAGTAGTCTCCTTCACCCCCAGTTTGCTCCTGTAGATCTCATCCATTTCTCTGTCATTGGGAGATCCCTGTGTCTTTCTTGGGGTCCTCTTTACTAGGTAGGCTCCCTGGAGTTGTGAGTTGCAGTCTGGTTATCCTTTGCTTCACATCTGGTATCCACTTATGAGTGAGTACATACAATGTTTGTCTGTCTGAGTCTGGGTTACCTCACTTAGGATGATTTTTTTTTTTAGTTCCATCCATTTGCCTGCAAACCTCATGATGTTATTGTTTTTCTCTGCTGAGTAGTACTCCGTTATACATATGTACCACATTTTATTTATTCATTCTTCAGTTGAAGGGCATCTAGGTTGTTTCCAGGTTCTGGCTATTACAAATAATGCTGCTATGAACATAGTTGAGCATGTGTTGTGGTATGACTGAGCATTCCTTGGGTATATACCCAAGAGTGGTATAGCTGGGTCTTGAGAAATGGCTCAGCCATTAAAGGTTAGGCTCTCAACCAAAACTATAAGCTTTGAAAGACTTAACAGAACACCGAAACAAAAAAAAAAATGGATGATTATAACAAGTGAAGTTTGTTATTACAAAGTCCTGGAGGCAGGAAAGTCCAAGATCTGTGTGTGTGTGTGTGTGTGTGTGTGTGTGTGTGTGTGTGTGTGTGT
>CABHPQ010000467.1:45857-63159 GCA_902168405.1 Peromyscus aztecus
GTGTGTGTGTGTGTGTGTGTGTGTGTGTGTGTGTGTGTGTGTGTGTGATGGCTACCATTTGCATTACATCCTCTTTGTGTCCTCATAAGATAGAGTGAGATAGAGCTCTCTCGTGTCTTTTTTTGAGAATACTAATTCCAATGGATGAAGCCATTATTCTTATGACATTATTTGACTTGAATTACTTGGTTAGAGGCAACTTCTCCAAATATAGCCACAGTAAGGATTAGAGCTTTAATACATTAAACTAATAAGTATGTTTCACTTGCATCCTTTTGAGAGAGTGTTTTATAGCATGACTAGATTTATAAAATTATGAGATCCAATTCATCAAAATTTTATAGCTTGTGACTCGTTTCATTGTTTTTCATATTGAAGAATTCTTCTACAGGCCTAGATATGGAAGGCTTTTATATAAAAAGAAATACTTTTTCCTCTAACAAAATAGTAGTTTTAAATTTCAGTAATTGCCTATTTTTAGGTCTAAAAATAAGTCAAAATTCATTTTCATCATCTCTGGAAAAAGTCAAGTTGGTCTATTTTGCCACTGGAAAGGCCATCATTTTATTTGTGGGTGTCAATTTTTAAATAGTGTTTTTTTTTTTCTGCTTCAGTGATGTCTGTCCATCCTTCCATACAACTCAATTTCTGTAGCTATGTGGCAAGATCTGATCTTTTCATTTCAAATAAATTTCACATGTAGTTTAGAATCTGAGTGTATTTTATTAACTGCATACAAATAATCTTATTTTCTTTGGACTAAATCTAAATCATAGTGTGCATTGATTTTGGTTTGTGTGTGACTGTTGTTGTATAGAAGCAAGACAGCTGACTCTCTTATCCCAAGTTCTTTCATTTCCTCTTCCCAAGAATGGAGTGGGCAGAGATCAAAGGAAGAAAAAGTGCGGGATATTTTTATTCTCCATGAAGGAGTATCAATTTAATCAGGAAAGTAGAAATTCAAGCACTGATGGCAGCAAGATGAGAACTTGCCAGTGGATATTACATCTCTGTCTTCTAAGCAGGCTAAAGTCAGTCCTATAAAAACCAAAACCATGCAACAAACGGGTAACCAGTGACAGTGACAGTTTTAGAGGGCAAAGATAGTAGCCACTACCCATTGTAGGAACAAGTTCCTCTGCATTCATACAAGCTCAATGACCTGAATTCAGTCCCCAGGACCCACATGATGGAAAAAAGAGTACAGAGAACCATCTCTAAACAAGTTGCCCTTTGACTGTCATATGTATGTCATGAAACATAATTCCACAGATATTGATAGATGGTAGATAGCTAGGTAGATAGGTAGGTAGGAAGATAGATAGATAAATAGATACATGTAATTAAAAGTCAGTTTCTAATATATATCCAGTCTGTCAGTTCTGTTCTCTAGATATCTGTGACTAATACAACAGGTTTTGTTTGATTTTGAGACAAGGTTTATGGTGTAAAAATTTTCCAGGCTGGCCTTAAACTCTCAATCCTCTGGCGTTTACTTTCTGAGTGTTACTGGGACTAATAAGGTGTGCCAGCAAGCTTAGCTTCTATAGCATTTTTCAGCAGATATTCAATCCTGAATAAAACAATTGTTTTGAGAGGAAACAACCACCAGTGTGTAGCAGTTATATAAATATCTAGGTTCTACTTGCAAAGTGGATTTTGGTTAAAAAATATGTTTGAAGCTTTCATTTTCTGTAACATCTTACGAATTGAGTGTATAATATTGACATTATATCTATAATTTTTAAATGGAGTCAAAATAGAAGGAAATTAAGTATGCTTGACAGACATGTGAGCTTGTGATTGATGGATATTTTGTGACTTGCTCTACTTAACTACTTATTGAGGTTTTTGTCAGTTGACTAAGTCAGCATCATTTTAAGCTGTTTTCAAATGTGCCTAAACACCAATGCACTTGCATGAGGGAGGAAGAGGATCATGTGTGTGTGTGTGTGTGTGTGTGTGTGTGTGTGTGTGTGTGTGTGTAATTTCATAAGAGCAATTTGCAAATGGTTAGTCATTTGCTAGAAGGACTGCATGGAGGAGATTGCAAACTAGCACTTGGAAACCACCAAGAAGAGTCTCTGTGCACTTACATGTGAGATGACTTCTGTGTTGTCCCTTTTCTATCCACACTTGAAAGATGAAATAGTGGACTGGTTTATTCATTTTCCAGAACAGGTTTTGGATATCAAAAAAAGAGCAAGATTGTAGTTGACATAGATTTCCCCATTTACTTGGAAGTAGTCATGGGACAAGGACTTCTGAGCCCCAGCGCATTATCAGTGAAGCTCTTTTGTGCATCCAAGTGTTGTATGCAAATGGCATGACCAAGTGAGAGTTAGAGATGTCTGTATCTGAGAATAGTGTCAACAGAGGGAATAGAAGTCTGTTCCCAAGGAGAGCACACAGGCTCTACAGCTCTGTCACTGGATTACCTTTGTGGAGTTTCTACACCATGTGAAGGATTAATTCAGTTCTCGTTTATTCCACTCTCTAAGCTAGCCTTCATCTACTCCATTAGTAGAAGTAATTTACCAGCAAGGAAGCAAGAGATCATTTTTTTTTGTTTTGTTTGTTTTTCTAGTTGTTAGAGGAACATATTTACAAGAGATATTTTTTAAATTTATTTTAGATTTCAGTGTGTGTGTGTGTGTGTGTGTGTGTGTGTGTGTGTGTGTGTGTGTGCATGCTCACACATGTATAGGAATACAGGTTCCATGAATACATATGGGAATCAGAAGACAATTTTGAGGAGTCAGTTCTTTCCTTCCACTGTATGTGTCCTGGAGGTTGGACTCAGGTCACGAGGCTTGGAGGTGAGGGGGTCCCTGTGGGTATCCGGGCAGGGAAGTATACTCTGTGAAGAGGTAAGTGTAGCATGAATCTTTAAGAGTCTTATTAACAAAAACAAACCCAGAACCAGGAATGGGGTGAATGCTGGAAGATCAGAGAAGCAGAACAAGCCACAGCTACCTCGCCTCGCCAGTTCCTCAGCTGATCCTGTTTTCTCAGACTGGAAGCCTCTGAGTCCTTATTCAAATGAATCTCAGCTGAACTGCTTCTCGAAAGCCTGAATGCTTAACCAGCTAAAAGTTTCTAGTTTCTGGTCTTCACACCTTATATACCTTTCTGCTTTCTGTCATCACTCCCTGGGATTAAAGGCTCACTTTCTGAGATTAAAGGCGTGAGTCACCATGCTTGGCTGTATCCTTGAACACACAGAGATCCAGGTAGATCTCTGCCTCTGGAATGCTAGGATTAAAGGCGTGTGCTACCACTGCCTATCCTCTATGTTTAATATTGTGGCTGTTCTGTTCTCTGACCCCAGATAAGTTTATTAGCGTGCACAATACCACCACAGGTAAGAATGAAAACACAGTGCAGATTGACTTCATCAGCCTGGATCAGCCTTTGGGGAATCTAATGCCACATGGTTCATTGTCAGCATATTTAAAACACAGTAGAATTTGGGGAAAGATTTCCAGGCAACAATCAGTCCAATTTCAGGTGTACAATACAGTTCAAAGTGTGACACAAAGGAACTCTCTTACAAGGTACATGTGACCATGAGGGTGGGTATTATAGCTAAAAGGCCTAGAATCTACTGTGCTCTCTGACCGATAGCATAGAGGTCAGCTGGCCATAAAATACATGTGACATCTCCTTTAAGGATGGGTAATGATCTAGGAGAAGAAAATCTGGGATAATCACTCTGGTGAATTTGAGTAAGGTCTGCCTCTATAGTAAAAGGTGGATGAGGCCTGCTTTACAGATAGTAAAATGGTCACCAGGTCGTTGACAAAATCCGCTCTCAGCTTTCTGGATGGAATGCAGGTATTTGATTTTTATCTCCCCCTGTATGATTAACATTCCTGGTTCTCTTAGTGCTTCTCTGTGAGTACATGGACCTCTGTGTCCCTAACATGCTTTTACCCACTGCGGTATTTTGCTGTTAATTATCCACCATCATCCTACATTGCCAGAATTTCTTTCTTATCCTTTATTTATCTGTTTTCAGTGCTAAGGCAGGATAGGGAAATACTTTTACAGTGAGCTGCATTACACCCCTAACCTTTATTTTTTTCACTGAAATCCCGCAATTTGCCAGAACCTTGTTACTGGTGGTGCAATATATTTATTCTTCATTACCTGAAATTGTATAGTGTTGACATTTATGATGGTTTATTGATTATTCTCAATGCTTAGTAACTTTCTTCATTAATTTTTACACAACAAAACCAAGAACAAAATTAGCATGACATTCAGGATTCCAGCCAGAGACAAAAATACAAGCAGAATTTTGCAAATTGTTTCTGGTTTAGCCTGTACCAAATATGAAAACAAATTATATTTAGGGACAAAATGCACTTCTGCACTTGATTTTTAAACTCCTTCTTAATTAGTCATCCTTTCTAATATGTTTTCATGTGATTCTGAATGCTATGTCAGTCTATTCACACCGGTAAACGACCTTGATCCAGAACGATCCAATTACCTCTTGCTATTTGCTTTGCATTTTTACTTTGTTCTAAAAAAACAGAACAAGTCAATTTTTATGTATTAAAATAGATCACTGTGAATATGCTGCAATTTCTTGTCTAGTTTGAATATCTTCATTCTAACTCTTCCTCATGGCCCTAACACTTTAATGCTCATGGTCCTCCTGTTATGATAATCCTTGACTTTTTTATTTATGAATTTTTATTCAGTTATTATCTAGTAATCTGGTGGCTACTATATGTCATGGTCTGTATATATTCTTATTAATATTTATTTAATTAATATGTAGGTGATGTCCTGTGTTCTAGAATTTAGTCAAAGTGTTTTACAAATATTACTAAATTTATTTATTTTACCAAATCTATGATCTTATTAATAACATTATCCCCACTACATAAGAGGAAAATAAGACATTAAGAAGTCAATCATCTTTCCTTATGATCACACTATTACCAAGTAGCAGAAGAAGAGTTTAATGCAGGGAAGGGATATTCAGAGTTCCCAAATGTATTCTTTTCTTTTATGGTGTCTCCTCTTGTGTCAAGAGCCTTTATGGATATAAAAAGCATAGGACAGACCTGTATTATTTTTTTTTTTTTGTTGCTGTGATAAAATATAATGGCCAAGAAAACTTACATAACAAAGTGTTTGGCTTATGTTTCCATAGGTAGAGTCCGTGACGGCAAGTGTGGCATGGCAGTAAGCAGCCAGAGCAGGAAGCTGAGAGATCCCACCTTTACCCACAAACACAGAACAGAAAGAACAAACTGGAATTGGGACAAGGCTATGACCTCTCAAAGCTTTTACCCAGTGGCATACTTCTTCCAGGAAAGTTAACCACTTAAGGATTCCATACTTCCCACAAATAGTTCCACTAACTAGGAACCAGTTACTCAAATACCTTAACCTATGGGCATTTTGTTGTTGTTGTTTCATTAAAAAAATTATTCACTTTACATATCAACCATAGATTACCCTCTCATCTTTCTTCCTGTTTCCTGCCCCCATTTTTTTTTCAAACAATCACAGGATTCTAGGATGCACAGGACATAGCTCATTCGTGGAGAAACAAATCAAAGAAGAGAAAACACTGGCCTTTGGAGACATCAACTACTTTTCATATGTGGATCGTTGTCCAAAGTAGGCCAACTTTCTGTTACTTGCAGTCAACTAAAGTATGTTATATGACTTAAATTGGAAGTGAGAATCTTGGAACTAAAAAGAAAAATCTTGGTAAATACATTTTGATCTATTTTATCTACTTGAAAAGAACCTGTGTCTGGGTTGGTGTCCAGGTAGCAGGGGGAGTGGATCTGGGTGACAAGAGCAATGGGGAGGGTCTAGGAGCGTGGAGGGAGGGGAAACTGTGGTCAGGATGTATTGTATGAGAGAAGAATCTGTTTTCATTAGAAATTTTAAAAAGGAAGGACTGAATTGTAAACAACAGATAGCACTGTATTAAGAGGTTCAGCACATGCAGCAATAACTTTGTGGGTTGAGGACGTTAAATGACTTCAATGAAATTGTGTTTCTTTGAGCTGTGTAATTAATTTTTCTTTAATGTCACCCAATAATTAGTCCGTGTAGATAAAAATTCGAATAATGTAAAATATAGATGACTACCAAGCTTTTTTTTCCCCACATAAAGAAAGCATAATGGATGGAGAAACGTGATTTTACTTTGCAAACTACAAAAAGTATGATGGATAATAGAGCATTCCCAAATTATGTTGGAAAATTGAAGGCATTTTATGGAGACGAATAACTATTTAAAGCAAACAACTTCTGAGTTAACATGTAAAAATTGATTCATTGTATTTGTGGCATGATTATAAAATATCCAGATAACTCTCACTTACAGGCTTAAGGTTAAACTTTAAAAATTTAAATTAAGGTTTAACTTTTGATTTTTAATGTTGGATACAAGTATTGGATGCTTATCATTTTTGGAGCCCTGTGGTAAACTCTTTCTATGATTACTCTTCAAGAAAACATAGAAGGTAATTTTATTATTTCCTTTTAATATACATGGAGAAACTAAGCCACAGAGAATAGTTCACTTGTCTAATTTTTCAGTTGACACTGGAAAATTTGAACTCAGATTTCCCTGACTTCAGGGTCAAATTCCCTTTTCCCTTAAGTGCTCTACTCCATGGGGGCTCATCATCAGCCTTCTGCTGGAACTTCTATCAATCAATTTCAATGAGGGTCCATTTCTGATTTCTAGAGGAGGGTATATCTTATCAACATGCCCTATATATCTGTTTTAGGTCTAGTGCTTCTAAAGTACATAGTGACAGGAGTATCCTGACAGCCCAAGAATGTAGGGAAAAGTAGTCAGGGGCAGAGGAAGTACAGCCGAGAAACTCAAGTATCTATTACCTAATAGGGTTGGTCAATTCATACAGCCCTTGCCTCTGTCTGATCTCACAGGTTAGCTCAGAATATAAAGCAGACATTCAAGTGTACTCCAGTTCGAATCAGGAAGCAGGCACTTCATACTTCTTCACTAGTACTTTATTATCTAAAAGCTTCCCAGGGAGGCAAATCCACAGAGTCACATAGAAATGTCAAAATCAGAGGCAAAATTCAAGAACATATACTCAAAAAAATGGCAAAATAGATGAAGGGAAACACTTTGGATTTTATACCAGTTCTATGTCATTTACTGGTTCAGGATCTTCTCATTATAATTTGAATTTCTTGCATTAGTTATCAAACATTTCTAAACATTCAGTTCACTGGAAAATATACCAACATCAGTAATGACTGAAAGCAAATCCATATTTCAGTGTAGATACAAAACTTCTGTCAAATGTCACTTGCTATAGTCCACATCAATGCCCTCAGCCCTTCATCTGTTGGCAAATAGCAATGGCATTTTGTGGTAACACTCTAGATTCTTCATGCATTAAAACTGTGTGGACTACTAGCAAACCCTCCTCAGGATCTTTAGCATAATTCACATACAGCCATATGATTCTTCTCTGTATCACAACCAATGCTCTTGTAGGAAGGTTCTCTGTGTGAGGTCCAGGGAAGGGGGGCAGCTTTTCTTTATCAACAGAGTCCAAGGCGCTATTTTATGTTTGTTATTCACAGACCACAATCCATGGTCATTGCCATGGGTCCTAACTGACTGTGTATTGACTATAAAAAAAACATCTCCAGACCAGTTCATTGGAATGAAATTCCTATGTTAGAGATGCTGGTTGAACAATATGAATTCTTTTAAAATGATTTGCTTCCTTTCATAAAATGTAGATTCTGGTAGTACCATCAGTACTTCTTAGCCCAAGAAAAGCAGTCAGTGCTCTGGATGTTTGTTTCTTTGTCTGTGAGCTTTATGTTACAGCGAAGAGATGCTCTTACAACTTACTGTGGTATGTTTACAGCTCTGACCATGATTGCTAGACCTAAAATCAAGCATTTGTTAAATTATTTATAAGAATTATCAATGTATTTGCATGTGTTGTGCATATCTAGAGCATATATTGAATTAAGTTAACAATTGAGCATTTTGGGATAGGTAGGTGGCTTTCTTAGCTTCAGATTATGAATGGAGGAATCTAAGAGCATATAGAATGGGTGGTTTGCCCATAGGTCTAGTAAATGAAAGGGAATAGAAGCTGATTTCTCTCCTTCAGTCAGGTAAATGCTTTTCCACTGAACAATATCCCTGCCCCTTCTATATTTCATTTTAGGAGGAATAATAAAAAATAGCATTTAGAAATATTTTTGTTAAGCTCTCTTTTCCCCTTGCTTAGGGAGTAGGAGATCCCAGCTGGATCAAGAACAGAGAGGGAGAACAAGGAAAGAGAAACCATGATAAATGAAGATCCCATGGGAATATGAAGAAGCAAAGTGCTAGAGAATACCCCAGAAATCCACAAAGATACCTCCACAATAGCCTACTGGCAATAGTCGAGAGAAAGCCCGAACTGACCTACTCTGGTGATCAGATGGCCGAATACCCTGTCGTGATAGAACTCTCATCCAATGACTGATGGAAGCGGATGCAGAGATCCACAGTCGGGCCCCAGGTGGAGCTCCAAGAGTCCAATCGGTGAGAGAGAGGAGGGATTATATGAGCAAGAGATATTGAGACCATGATCGGAAAAAGCACAGGGACAAATAGCCAAACTAGTGGAAACACATGAACTGTGAATCAATAGCTGAGGAGCCCCCAGGGAACTGGATCAGACCTTCTGGATAAGTGAGAAAGTCAATTAACTTGAACTATTTAGGAGGCCCCCAGGCAGTAGGACCAGGACCTGTCCTTAGTGAATGAGCTGGCTCTTTTGGAACCTAGGGCCTATGCTGGGACATTTGCTCAGCCTAGGTGAAGGGAGGAGGGGACTGGACCTGTGTCAACTGAATCTACCAGGCTGAGCTGAATCCCCAGCAGAGTCCTTCCCTTGAAGAAGGTGGGAATGGGGGGTGAGTTGGGGGAAGGGCAGGGGGATTCGGGAGGAGGGAGGACAGGGGAATCTGTGGCTGATATGTAAAATTAAATTAATTATAAAATTTAAAAAAAAGTATTTTTGTTGTCTTAGCTACAGAGTACTTTGGTGAGGAAAATTTGGGGCATAAGTGACTTAATTAAAATGAATAGCATGAAACATTTTGAATTTGAGAATGAAACAGGTCTGAGTTGAAGAGATGAGTGGTACATAATTTGAACTGGCAGTCTGTTTATTAATATGGAAATCTCACAAACCCTTTCAGTTATTTGGATTACTTGAGGCTTGAATGCATATGAATAGGAGGTTAATTATAAGCAAATTGCTAAAACATTAGTCATGAGGGAGTAGATATGTAATTTAACAAAGAGTCACAACTGGAAAAATTATTGTTTCTTAAAAAGAGAAATATAATCCTCATAGCTGTAAACTCATTATTTGTGTAAGAAGGGAAAAACTCATAAGAAGCAAATTAGTACATTTCTGAGGAAATATGCTGTGTTGGAGTCAACAATGTAATTAAGAGACTAGATGCCTCCTTAAGAAGCTAGGTTGATGTTTGATCTGAATACGGAAAGTTAGGAAGGTAACACATCTGGTACTGCTAGAGGTAAAAATTCCACAAGTCAGGGAAGAAATAAATGTATACATAATGGCTCCTTTTAGCAGAAACCAGGACCTAAGAATTCACAGGGACCCAACAACATGTTGCTGATTGAATGAGTCATTAAAAAATCAAAAGTGAAATTAATTCAATCCTTGATACAAGTATAAATGGAAAACCAGCAAATTAAACCTCATGGGATGCAGAAAAAAAACAGCTTAAGAGGGAAGTTTGCAGTAATAAATGCTAAAATAAAAGAAAATAAAGATTTCATGTAAGCAGTACAATGATGCATCTTAAAGACCTAGGAAACCAAGAGCAAAAACCAAAACCCCAAGGAATAGACAAAAAGAAGGTAGACATATTAAAAAAAATAGAAACTTAAAAATATAAAAATTTAAGAAATACAGAGTTGAATTCTTGAAATTTAACAAAAGATATCACATTTTACGTGTATCTTGAGAGAAGGAGCCTAGAACAAATAGAACAGAGGAATAAGAAGGATGAATTTATAGCTAACACTCAAAGAATAAGCGAGTCACTTAGAGACATTGGACACATGCAGTCTACTGACACGGGGCTATTAGGACACAGAGAACCTACAGAATACCAGCTAGTAATTAGGTGGAACTAGTAATAAAAAATTTCCCAAAAGAGAAAACTTAAGCAGTGGATGAGTTCCATGTTAAAGTTTAACAAGGTTTTAAGCAAGAATGTCTGTCCATAGCAAAACACCTTTTAAGTAAACTTTCATACTTTTTAATTCTCATAAATGTTATTGGAAACTTGTGTTATAGGATCCTTAATGCTCAAGTTGCAATACTGATTAGCTCATGTCACAACAGTATGGAATCCCATCACTCATGCAGCTAATACCTGGTTTCATATTTCAACACCAATTCCATTAAAAGGAAAGACTTTCCAAAGACTTATGTTGGATCTAAAATAATAAAATAGTAGCCAATACTTGTAGACACCACATGTCTCTAAATATATAATCATCTGACGTTGGGTTGAAAAAAATCAAACTTAAGTTTCTATAAAGGAGATTTTTTTCAATGACAGAAAATGCAAAAGGAAGCTTTTTCGGTAGAACTTTAAAAAAGGATGTTGTAATTACAAAAGTAACCATTTTCAACACATAATGTAATAAAATCAGTCATAAAACACCAACAGATGAAAAACGTTGGGGTAAAAACAATATTAAAGAAGGGATCATTCATACAATGCCATACATCTCCTGTGGCTGACTAGTTACATATACCTACTAAATGATAAAAATGAAATAGAAAGATGGAATACATAATTATGATGATGGCTACCTTGACAAAACTTGTCTTCACTGGTTCTCAGACAAGTCACTATTATGTGGCTATGGTTCGATCAACCTTGAAGTCTTAATTTCACTGATGTGTGCCCTAAATCAAGACATTTTCAGAACTTACATCCTATTTACTTGGTTCATTAGAGAAGAAAATGTTAAGTAATGCTCGATAGAAATTGTATTAATCACAAAGGTTGAAATTTTACAAAGGTCCCTGACCCTGGCTTCCTTAGAGAAATAGAGAAAGAAGCAAAGCAGGAGAAAACAGTGACATGCAGTGTATGAACCAGCTTAGAAACTTGAATGGAAGAAATGAAATAATGCACATTATTGTAGTGTAGATAGTTAGAAAATCCTATAGAATTATTTATAACATCTTTAGTGTGTTTTCAGTATTGCATTGATATAAGAGTGTATCTTATGTTTTTTCAAACATACACAGAACTGTTATGGTGCCTGCTGACTTTCTAGTGGTTCAAAAAAAATAAAAGGCTGTACATGAAGAAAGAGGTAAAACTAACATGACAACAAATAAATAACTCATGATTAACCTGAAGATAAACCTAGCACTTTCAAAATAAAAACAGTAAGACCAGAAGCCCTTTGTTTTGTTCTTGCCATATTTAATTCTTGATTTTTAAATCTTTGATTTATTGCATATTAAATGCTTGAGTAATCTGTGGTCCTCATGTAGTAAAATAATCATTAATTATAATGAATTGCACAAATTAATTGCCTCTGTATTAGTTACTTGTTGTATTGTTGACATAAAATATGTGATTACAGAATTTCAGGAGGAAGGCTTTAGTTTGCCTTCCAGGCCCAGAAGATCCTGTTCATCACGGTATAGACTGTGGTGGCAGGAAGAGAGAGTAGCTGGTCATATTGTACCCTTAGTCAGGGAGAACAAAGTGTTTAATGCTGTGTGTAGTTCACTTCCTCTATTTTAATCAATTTAGAAACCCAGTCCATGAAATGGTACTGCCTGCATGTACATTGTGTTTTTTCACCTCAATTAACCTACCTGGAAAACCCTCACTGAACATGCCCCCCGATTTTCTCCATGGCTATTCTAAATCAAAAGAAGCTGATAATCAAGATTGACTATCAATGCCAAATTGGTTTAAATATGTAAATGTTTTCATTATGTATGTTTTTAATTTGTTTTATTACTTTAAAATGATGTGTTTATTATAGTGAAGAATTGATGTATTACCTTCTACTATATTTTTTCTGTTGTGGAATATTATCTTAACTGTGCAAAGATGTATTACATTTGTTCATAGTGCAGAATATTTAACTGTGTACAGGTGTGCTACATTTGTTTCTACTGCATTTCTTTAATGATATAAGGATGTATTACATTTGTTTAACCTTGCCTGACTAAGGCACTCAATTGTCCTAATAAAGAGCGGACCAGCCAGTAGCTAGGCAGAGAAAGGATTGGCAGGACTGGCAGGCAGAAAGAATAAGTAGGAGGAGAAATCTAGGCTCTGGAGAACGAGAGGAGGAGAGAGCAAGGGAGAAATAGAAGGAGATGCCCAGGGCTAGCAGTCACCAGTCAGCAGACACAAAGCAGGACATACAGAAAGAAAAGGTAAAAAGCCCCTAGGTAAAAGATAGACAAACAGAAACGGGTTAATTTAAGTTAAAAGAGCTATCCAGAAACAAGCCTAAGCTAGGCCGAGCATTCATAACTATTAAGTCTCTGTGTCTTGGGAGCTGGTTGGTGGCCAAAAAGAAAAGCCTGGTACACTTTTCCATCTCTGCTACATTCATCATACGTTCTTGGATCTTGCATGGTTATCTTTAATGCTACAATGCTGAACTGGAAAATTTTGTGCATGAGTATTACACTATGAATGAAACTATATATTAGAGTTTCAGGATAACTAGATGTTCTGTGAATGATTTAATGTTTTGGTATTTCCCCCTGTGAAAAACTGAATATGCATTCTTATAAAACAGTTGCAATAGGAATTTTTTTTTGTTTTGTGTTTCAAAACTTTTCCATTTGCTAAGACTTGCCTGTGGCCTTGAATGTGAACTACTATGATGTAGTCTGCCAAAAAGAATGTGAATCTGCAGCTGTTGGGTGAATTATTCTGTCACTGTCTGAAAATTCAGTTTCATTCATGATGCAGTTTAAGTCTGATCTGTGTTTTTTTTTCTGTGTGTGTGTGTGTGTGTGTGTGTGTGTGTGTGTGTGTGTGTGTATGCTCTCAATATTAATGAGAGGGGTGTACTGAAGCTATACACTATTATTGTATCTGGATTATATGTTCTACTAGGTTCAGTACTGTTTGCTTATTTCAGTTAGTTGCACAAAAATTTGACCCATATGTGGTTATGATGATTAACTCTTCATGATGGATTGTTTTCTTTATTAATATGCAGTTGTTATCTTTATCTTTGTCTTGAGCTGAGGTTGACTTTCTTGGATATAGGACAGACCATTTTTCTGCCATTTGGTCACAGTGTAGGATTCATTCCTTCTGAGTCTTCTATTTAGCCCTGTCCCTTACAAGCAACAAACAGTTGGGTTCTGTGATTGGATCTAATTAGGTAGTCTACATCTATTAATTAAAAGATGGGACCATTAACATCTAGAGTTAGTATTGACAGGCATTTGCTGATTCCTATAATTTTGTTGATTGTTTTCTTTCTTTCTTTGCATACTGCTGGTTCTTTTCATTTTTCTTAATTATCTTATGGGTTTACAGAATTGTGCATAGTTATTCCTTTCCTAGTCCCCATATATTAATGCATTCTTCCCATAAGATTCACTCCTTCCTAAGTTCTTGTGTTGTGATGCTCTTTCTTCTTTCACCGTGTGTAGAATGTCTGTGAGCATCTTCTGTAATACTGACTTAACAGATATAAATTGCTTTACATTGTACTTTATTTGCAAGATTTTTATTTCTGTATAAACTTTAAAAGATATCTTTGCTGGATATCATAATAATGATTGGCAGTTCTTTAATTTCAGGGCATAAAGCTTATCATTTCATGCTTGGCTTTTACTGTTACTGATGCGAGGTATGATACTACCTTGATGAATTTGATATTGTAAGTAAGATTTTTTTCTCTTTCAGACTGTGATGGGGCATTTTTTTTTGTATGTTTGGTTGATTTTGTTTTTTTATTTTTTTAACTTTCCATGTAAATGATGATGTGTTTTAGAGAGACACTTTTATGGTCGCACATATTGGAGGCTCTCAAAACCTTTTGTACTTCATTGCCATATCTTTCTCTACATCTGGGAGATTTTCTGCTATAATTTTAGTGAATATTTTTTCTGTGCCTTAAGATTTTATCCCAGCATCTTCTTCTACTCCATGTAATGTTAAGTTCCATTTCTTCAGAATGTCTGAGATTCCTTGGATGTTGTGGTGATGCATGATTGTGTTTCTCTTTATCATATTCTGAACATGGTATTTCTTCAATATTTTCTTCCATTTTAAGTATTGCTTATTTTACTTCAGTCAGCTCACTAGTGATGTTTTCCTTTTTAATTATTATTTGATGCTTGTTTGACTCTTAGAAGTCAATAAACATTTTCAACGATAGGATTTTAAACACTTTTTTGTGTTTAAAATTTTAGCAATTTTATTATTCTTTTGGAGACATATAGGCTTATTTTCCTATATTTTGTGCTTATATGTAATGATTTGCACATCTTTTAGAGTGGATATGACTTTCAATTATTATTTTTTCCTTTTCCATTCTTTTTGTTTGTTGCAATTTATTTGAACACTCTTATTATGTAGTATTCATTTGGACTTAGGTCCCTTGTTACTATTTAGAAGTAAGCGGCAAATAGAAATAATAGGAACAGAGATTTTACAGCAACCTCATTATTAAAATGTAGTAAAAGATAATTGGATGCTTCACTTATTCACAATAAGCCCACAAAACAGAATAGCCAGTGTATTGTTAGGCTAAATGGAGTTTAAGTATTATTAAAGGTCAACATGACTAGAATTAGGAGTAGAAAGAGGAAAGAATGAATGAAAGGGAAAAGAAAATCAAATAGTAATGAGAGGGAAAGTGTGTGGATTATAGGTGAGAGAATAGAGAGAACACAGAATAAATAGAAGAAGTTCATAAAGACAGAATAATCACAAAATCTACTCAAGAAAGGCAAGACCTAAAGCAAAACAATTAAGAACACACCATCAGTCTCCTTATCTTCCTGGTGGGAAGTGCATAAGTTCCCCCAGATGTTGCTGGTGTAGGTAACCCTGAACCTGGGGTAGCAACTGCTGGAATTTGGAGTTTTAACAGGTTAAACCAGAATGGCTAGATACAGTCTGCTTCCCACCAGTCTTCATTACTTAGTTAAATTCCTGAGCTAGAATTGCATGCTGTGGCTTCTCAAAGAGCTGGAGTCTCTCAGCCATCAGCATGGGCTCTCCTATATAGTACAAGCCCACTCTGTCTGCTACTGTGTTCTATTTGTGTTGGGAGGCCTTGATGGTAAGAGGTTGTAGTCTGTCATGGCCTGGCAGCTCTTCTCCAAAGCTCAGCAACATGAGGGACTCCCTCCCCAGGAAGATTTCCTGCTCTCTATGTGCCCTTATCAGGGACCTTATCTGGAGAATGTTTCTAGGCCCCGAGGACTGACTTTATCTGAAAGCTGTCTCTAAGTTTGGATGCCTGATTTATCTCTAATGTACCCTTGGTGCAGTTTCCTACTCGAAGTTTGTTGCTGATTATATCTTCTCTTTTGGGGGGCCAGCCATTCAGCTCCCAAATTAATAACTCATGGGGGTATATACTTAATTATAAATACCTGCTCTTAACTTGGCTTGTTTCTCACCAACCTTTCTTTACTTTAAATTATCTCTTTTACTTTTTGCCTTTGGGATTTTACCTTTTTCTATTTCTGTATACCTTTCATTATTTCTTACTCCTTGGCTTGCTGTGTAACTGGGTGGCTGGCTGCTGATGCCCTCCCCCTTCTTTCTCATTCCTTGATCTCTCCTCCCAGATTTCTCCTTCTATGTATTCTCTCTGCCTGCCATCCCCACCTAACCTATCTCCTGCTTTGCTATTGGCAGTTCAGTTCTTTATTAGACCACTGGGTGTTTTAAACAGGCACAGTAACACAGCTTCATGGAGTTAAAAAATGCAACATAATCAAAAGTAACACACCTTAAAATAATATTCTAAAGCAGAAGCATTCTACCTGCTCCATATATGCTAACTCAGACTTGTACTAGGAGCTTTACTATAGGACCTTGCTGCCACATATGAAGCCTTATGATAGGAGTATGACACTTAATGCAAATTAGGGTTTGTTCCCTGGCTTTCCAATCCTATATATTTCCTATATCCTGGAAATAAAGTTGATCTGATTCACTGAAGTCATGTCCCAGTGTGGTTGATATATTGTGCACCTTAATAAACTTATCTGGGGTCAGAGAACAGAACAGTTGCTAGATAGACATAGAGGTCAGAAAATGGTAGTACACACACCTTTAATCCTAGCAGAGATCCATCTGAATCTCTATGAGTTCAAAGCCAAGCATGGTGACACACGCCTTTAATCCCAGGAAGTGATGACAGGAAGCAGAAAGGTATATAAGGCGTGAAAAACAGGAACTAGAGTCTGGTTAAGCTTTGAGGCTTTTGAGCAGCAGTTCAGATGAGATCCATTTGGATGAGGATACAGAGGCTTCAAGTTTGAGGAAATGAGATCAGCTGAGGAACTGATGAGGTGAGGTTAGCTGTGGCCTGTTCTGTCTCTCTGATCTTTCAGTGTTCACTCCAATACCTGGCTCCAGGTTTGTTTTTATTAATAAGACTTTTTTTTTTTTTTTTTTTTTTTGGTTTTTCGAGACAGGGTTTCTCTGTGTAGCTTTGCGCCTTTCCTGGAACTCGCCTGGGAGACCAGGCTGGCCTCGAACTCACAGAGATCCGCCTGCCTCTGCCTCCCAAATGCTGGGATTAAAGGCGTGCGCCACCACCGCCCGGCTATTAATAAGACCTTTTAAGATTGGTGCTACATCCCAGAGGGTTATCTCCTTCGTATCCACAGCCTCCTGAACCCCATTCCCTGCTTCAACTCCCTTCCCTTTCATGGACTGACAGACAACTATCCTGAGGAGGGAGAACCACATATTTGTACTGGGGAGTTGCACTTATCACAGGTGGATTTTAGGGACCAAGATTCTGAGGGAGCCACATCTGCACTTGTGGATGGATACTATCAACTTACAGGGGTCTCAGGTTGCTTTTTGACTAGCATCTCAAGTATTTGATTGAGTCTATTTGAAGAGACATTCACTTCATTTGTGTCTAAAGTCAGCTCTTCTCTGGTATTTGTGTGGTCCTCAGGGTCATTGCCTGTTCAATCATTGTGTGTGTGTGTGTGTGTGTGTGTGTGTGTGTGTGTGTGTGTGT
>CABHPQ010000467.1:63169-82713 GCA_902168405.1 Peromyscus aztecus
TGTGTTTGTAGAATATTGTCAAATTATCTGTTCTTCCCAACACAATGGATTTTATCTCATGTTTAAGTCCCTCCTTCATCCTAGACTAATAGATTGTCCTAGCCATGACTGCTTTCTTTATTCGGTATATACTTTACACTTTGATTTTATTCTTTACGTGATTAATTTCTAAAGATGTAGTTGAGAATCATTTGCATCTGATATGTACTAATTTTCAAAAATATGGAATTTCTAAGAGCCTCATGAGACAGTCTGCAAGTACAACTTTCTAGAATAATCTGACCTGTGCAAAAGTTTGAGTCATATTTCTCCATGCAGTGGTAAACTCCTGGGTCCAGGAGTAGGAATTTATAGTCTTTGCTGGGTTTGAGTAGAATGATCTAACTAAAGAGCCATTCTTGCTCAGCATGCCTGGGCTTTAACAAGCGAGGGGAAACTATGGTCAAGAAATAAGGAACTCATTCCTGCAGTGTCTACTGGAGGAGATGTAAAAGCCAACCTCTATGCTGAGACCTTATGGAGAAAAGGTATTTGTTTTGTGTTATGTAAATCAGTATAGATTTACATTTGTTTGCTATAAAGCATACACAGATAGCAATTATTCATAGGAATGTAAAGACTACAGATAACAATGCTGACAGTGTTTGCTTATGTCAAAGCACTCCTAAAACTATTTTTATTTGTATATGTAAATTAACCAGTTTGTAAGTAATGTCATTTTTTGGAACTAAACCTTTGCTCAAGTATACTTTCTGCCTCTAAATATTCACACATAGGAAGTCAGAGTAAAGCCATTTCTTCCATACTGCATTATAAATTGCATCTATGTGTTTCCTCTTTTTCTTCTTTATTTCCTTTTCTGCCTTTCCCCCTCTTGCTCATTAAGCAAAACAAAACAAATGAGCAAACAAAAACCGTGTTGATTATCAGGACCTCTAATAAAACTAAAAAGAGTGAAAATAGAGACATCATCTCCTTGTGCTTGGTACCAGTACTCTCACAGAAGGAAGCTAGCATTGCTATAAGTTGAGATGTGTCTTTCTAGTGGAAGTCTGGATCCTATAGGAAACTAAATAATGAAGGGGTTGAAAGCTGTGGACAGATAGAAACAAGGCCAATAACCCAGAGAGCTGTGCAATCTGGAAATCACCACTCAGACAATGTGCAACAGTGGAGTTGGACAAAATAAAACTGCTTTTCAGAGAGAAATCCCTCTGTCTGCAAGAATTGGAATTCATGGAGGTGTCCAATTTTATTAGCCCTTCACCCATCGACTATTTTTCAGATACTGCTATGTGAATGCCCATTTTTTAAAGAAATATTCCAAACAAAAAATAGAGAAAAATATTACAAGATAAAGACAGCCATTATTCATCCTTAGTAAGTCTTCCATTTTGCTGAATCATTCTTGGATTTTTTAAAAGGATACTATTCAGTACAAATGTTTAGTGAAGTCCTGTGTGAAATGTTTCAGTTCACTTACACACAGGATATAGTATAAACACTTAAATCTACTATCACCAGATTTTCTGCGTCTGAGGCTATATCTTGCTTATTTTGTTCATAATGATAATAATGACAATATGAGATACACACACACATATAGATATATACATATATACCATACTTCATTTCAATGTTCATGCAATATTCCATTTCTGATTACTCAGGACATCTTTTGCCTCTCTAACATGATCGGATTGCTTTTTACTGCTGTGTATCCTTCATCATGATCATCTCTGTGAAAGTGACTTCCTTCTTTTCAGAATATACAGAGAAGTTTTGGAACTTCAGAATCAAAGGAGATCCAGCAAAAAACTTATTAGATACTTGAAGTTGCTGTGAATGAGTGGCCTCTCTGTCTTCCACTGTCCACACAGCATTTTCTAGTTTCTTCTTACTAACACTTGGTATTAGCATTTACAAACTGATGGGTATGCAAATATGCCTCATGAATTATTTATTTTTTGCCTTCTGATCTTTATGGTTGTTCACATGTTGTTGGTCACTGGTTATTTTATCAG
Organism: Peromyscus aztecus; assembly: GCA_902168405.1. Lineage (NCBI taxonomy): Eukaryota > Metazoa > Chordata > Mammalia > Rodentia > Cricetidae > Peromyscus > Peromyscus aztecus. Next base: position 65,194 of record CABHPQ010000467.1, read on the forward strand.
TTGTCAGTTTTTATTCACTGTTTGTTTTCTGATGGGTTGCTTGTATTTTCCCATAACTATATTATTAAGAATTTTGTGTAGTGCTCTTTATTTTGCAAGCAGAGTTTTCTTAAATATGTTATTAAATCTGGTAACCAAACAATGCTCATGTTCAGTTTGTTATTGTTACATGTTATATTTGTAACATTTTTGTAATATAGTGTTCAAATATCTCTCACTAACTTTCCAGTACTCTTTAGCCCTGGTTTATCTTTTCATTATCCACCACTAGAATCAATATGCGCTTCCTTTTCATTTTTGAAAGGCTGTAATATGAAACATATACTGAATATTAATATTTGCCATATTACTATTGATATTAAAATATTTTATTATTTTATGTGTATAGGTGCTTAGCCTGCACGTATGTCTGTATACCACATACATGCCCGATGTCCACAGAGTCCATAACAAAATTGTTGGATCCCATGGAAGAGGAGTGAGACTTTTATTAGCCACCATATGGGTGCTGGGAACTGAATCTAGGCTCTCTGGAAGATCAACCAGTACTCTTAACCACGGAGTCATCCTCCCAGCCCATGTCATATGTCTTTTTTGTTCTCATTTCTTTCAGTTTTTGAGATTAGAATATAATTACATCATTTCTTTCTTTCAATTTATTCCCTCCAAATCTTTATTTTTAAAGAGAAGACAGAGCATCATAAGAACTAAAGGGTCAGAGGGTTTGCTGTGAGACTGTGTCTACTAAGAATGTCAGCAGCTCTACCCATAAGTCTCAACAATATGGCTGCCTAAATATAAGCTGAACAAGGACAACAGTAGACATGTTCATGTGCACTGACCAGACAAGATCAGAGGATCTCAAACCTACACAATTATCCACAGTCAAGTACGGAATGCTGAGAGTGGGAGAAATAGTCTTCCCCAGGGAAGACCACAAAGAGCAGTTATCTATGTTATCAGCTTTGAGAGATAAATTGCTAGAAATTGTACAATGCGTGGCTTTCTTCTCAACTGATGTTTACTTGACATTCACACCACCATGTTTTGTGTGATATGGGCTTCTGCTATATTTTCTTTGGAATCTTCGTTTGTTTCAGATGCTTTTTAAAGCAACACACCTCACTTCGTTGTTGCTGTTTTGTTTCAGGTTCAAATTCTCAAAATTTACCTTTTAGTTAGTTTTTATTAAATCTACAAGACATTTGGCTTCTTATACATGTATAATATGCTTTGATCATCTTTAACCCCTGTTAGTATATGACAATTCCAACTGTTCACTGTTCCTCTTCATGTATTTTCACTATTTTTAAAATATTTTTATTAAATGCATACTACACAAAAATGTATAAATATAAAATTCAGAGTCCAATTAATCTTGCTCTTATGTATATGCTTTGGGGGCTGGCCACCAGAATTGGATGACCAATTAGGGGGCTCATCCTTGGCACAGACTCACTTTCCCTCTTTCAGTAGCTATTAATTGCCCTTAGATCTTCATTTACAGGCAACATTCAGTGCGATTTCCCCAATCCATGTTTGCTGGTCAACTGGTGCTGTCATTATTCAGGACTTGTTTAGGCAGCCGTGCTGTTGGAATTTCATGGGTATAGCTTTGCTGAAAACATAGAATGCAAAATCTCCAAGAAAAATGTCCCTTCCCTCTGGCTCTTACAATCCTTCATCTCTCTGCTTCTGAGATGTCCCCTGAGCTTTAGGTGTATGGATTCTCTTGTAGATATATCAACTGGTACTGGGTATCCCATGGTCAGTTATTCTCTGTCTTTTGCAAAATGAAGCTTCTTTGGTGAGGAGTGAGAGCCACACTTGTCTGTGGGTAAAAGGATAATTATTTGGAAGGCAATTAGGGATTATGCTGGTTTAGTAAAGTGGCCATAGTAGGTGCTCTTCTAGCTTCCACAGTCTCACTAGCTATGGATAGTTGGCTAGGCTTTAGAATCAGACATGAATTTCCTCCTATAAGTCCAATTACATAGTTGTTGGCTACTGCCAAGATATGTGTTATTATTGCACCATTAAGGATTTCTTGGCATGCTTGTTTTTGCTGTGGTTTGTAGGCATCACAGCTTGGTAGGACTATTGATAGATTTTTCTCCCTTGGCAGTTTGTATAGCACCTTCTGGTATTATGAGTGCTAATCCTCAGAAAGGATGCTTCCAGGTCATTTCCAGCTTGATTCCTCTAAGCTGTGTTCAAACTGTGTGGTAACTTCAGAAACAGGAACTTATTTTCAAATTTTTGGATGCAACCACATACATAATGGAATTCTATTTATTCAACTGTGAAGAAAAATGAAATAATGAAATTTTAATGTGAATGGACAGAATTAGAAAATATTATACTGAGTGAGGTAACTCAGACCCAGAAAGATAAACCCCACATGTGACATACTTGTGGTTCCTAAAACACATCTTGATTTTAAAAATCCAAATACATATGCCATTTAATAGACATGTGTGTTGCCAAACTATTTGAGCTTATTTTTAGAAATGCATATGTTTGTGTTCTTGGTCCCATCGTCTTAATTTTCTCCCTTTGCCTCCCTTTCTATCTCTTGAGAATAACCAGATTTTTCTGTTTGTTTAGTATTTTTTCTTTCTGTCTTCCATTTTTCTTTATTTTCAGTTTTCTGACTCTGAAGCAATAGACCATGTGTCTAGCATTTTGTAATTCATTTTATCTCATAGTAGTAATAAAAATTTCCATTAAATCCAAATTTATTGGGCATGACCATTCCATCTTAGAGTTTACTGCTCTGTAGTCACTCACTGCACATCCTATTTTATACGCTAGCATCAGATTATTATTGTTTTGGTATTTAGAAAGGTTTTAAAACATAATTGTTTTAGCAAAGTTATATATTCTTATCTACTTGTTTTCTTAATTTGCATTCTTTTTACTATAATTCTTCCTGAATTCATATTTTATCTTGATGAAAATATCAAAATTATTTTCGTGGGAATTATTATGTGGAAACATTGCTATTTCTTGCAGTGTTCTAAGTCATCTTTTCTCTGTCTTCATTCTTGAATAACAGTCTGATAGGTTGTCATATTTTGGTGAGTAGATACTGTTGCAAACAATGGGAACATCTTCCTACCTCAGTAATAGGGAGTCATACTTACGCTGAAGATACAGCTATTGATTCAGTTGATTTTTTTTCTACCATTTCTGCTTGAGGATATGTGATGAAGACTCCTGAAGTATCTACTATGTGCTGAATGCAGAAGTGTCTTCTTTTCAGTACGTTTATACTGGATTGTGCATATATTTTATAACAACAATTTTCATTTACAAGTTTTCTATTTAGTTTTTATCCATACCACCTACTTCTTGTTCTATTTCTACTAGTTTTGATTCCAAACTTAAAGCATTATTTTCAGTACTCTTTGGACATTTTACAAGGACTTAAATGAAATATCCAGTTCCTTACTCTGTACACAGTGTTGAATCAGGAGTAACTATCCCATGAGTGGCTTACTTGTCTGTCTTAGCCTTAATTTCCTCCACAGGACTTATGATTTGTGTTGACTTGTTTGATGTCATTAGTTCACTTGTAAATTTATTCACTTATGGTTTCAAATCTTTATTTATCCATCTTTTATGTGTAGATTCTGGCAGTTTTCCCTTTGTCTGAAATGTGCCATTGTAACCACCTGCTACATGGACAGGGACCCATGGTCTCCACAGTCACAGCCCTGATTGCTGCATTGTTTCCATTCCATTGCTGACCAGTGGAAATTCAACATTGTTTTGTATATGCATGATAAGTTTGCTTTAGGTTGCCATGCTTTTTCCTAATTTATTAGGTAATAAGAACAGTGGGAAGTTAAAATGATTCCGTTTGATCATCTTAACTAGAAGTCTTTTTGACTTTGTATATTTTAAACATTAAGTGTTTAAAGAATGTATTTTATGCATGCATAAGTGAGTCAACATATAAAGTATTTTGGCTATTTTATGCTGTTATAACTTATTGTCTATGTATTCATTTTAATTAATAAACACTTTGAGTAAGGGTAAAATGTCACAACATTTTATAAGCCAAAATATTTTAATATAGAAAACAATCACTATATCTTGCACACTTGGAATAATTTTTCAAATCCTTTATTTTGTGTGTAGACAATAAAATGTGTGATTCAGTACAACACTGAAAGAAATCATTTGAAGCATAATGATATTTACTATGTATGGTTGCATGTGTATTATGTGCATATTTACAAGTTTATGCTTGTTGCCTGTGTGTAGGGGCGTGCAAATGCATGTGGAGGCCACGGGTCAGCATAAAGTATCTTCCTCTTTTACTCTCCCCTTTATTTTTTGAGACAGATTTTGGAGTTGCTAATTCTGTTGTGCTGACTTCTCAACAAGCTCTCAGGTCTTTCTGTATCTGCTATCTCAGTGGTGAGGTAGCAGATGTGTGTCATTGTGTCTTAAGTACTAGAGATCCAAACTCAAACCCCCATGCCTGCATGACAAGCACTTTAGCAAACATGTCATCTTTTCAACCAAACTATAAATATTCTCAAAGGATGTGAGAGCATTTTCTGCAGGACAAGGTAGAAGATGACAGTATGGAATACTGAGAGAACTGGAGTCTGATTTAGTGGACAGGAATTCACCCTAAGCTTGGCAGTAAACGAGTGTCAGGGTAAATCAGATCACATCTCAGAAACATAGTTTCTTCATTTGAAAATTTAAAGTATTGATATACAGAACTTCCAAGATTTTTTCCATCCCTAATATAATATCCTGATGTTCTAATTGAGGTTACATTTCTGAGATTATGTATAAAATTTTCAAGTTGATTTAACCAGACTATGAGCAAATTTTAAAGAGACCCAGCCTGCAAAGGGAACAAATGCCAATGGAAGCATCCAAGGGCCCAAAGAAAAGCAAGCTGAACTCACACACAGGTTGTAGATGACGGTAGGCCGGGACACAGGAAATCTTCTGGCTACAACAGGTGGAAAAATAAATCACAGCAGACAGAAAATAACAGGAGTGGCACAATAGATCAATTTCTGGAGTTTGCTTTTTTGTTCAGGAAAAGAATATTTCATCTGGGCAATTGAAAGGTTCGAGATTGTATTTTCAATTTTCAAGTGTGAAAATTGCTTAAACCTACCCCACTACTTAGTTTCTATTTTAGCCCCAGACAGAAAAAATGGAGTACACAGAATTCAAACAGGCAGAGATGGAGCAGCACATTTCCTAGGGGCTTCCCTGTAAAGTACCTTAAGTTTTATAGGTTTAGAAGGTTGGCAGGTATGTACTCATTAGCAAGAATTTGGTATTCCTATTACTTCAAATCACGAACATTTCATAAATGTGAATAATTACAGGTTGGTAGTTAGGCAGCTGTCTTTTGTTAAGTTAACTTTGTTTACAAAATTACTCTGTTTCTTTATTGAAACCTTGGAATAGAGTGGCCTCACTTAGAGGTGCCCTGTTGTCAAAGAGTCAGAGACAAACATCTGCACAGGCTTAACAGAAAGTGAAGGTCACATGTAAATTCTGTATGTACCATCAATAGCTGTCATAATGTTCAGTTCCTGTTAGTAACAAGTTATTTTGTGGATTGGTTTGAAATAGACATTTTAAGAAATTGAAAATGCAGTGTAGGACTTGACATGCTCATCAATCTACCTGATAAAACCATGACACCCGAGTTTTGATAGACTTCTTACACGTACTATACAGGATTTCAAATCCCTCATGGAAAGCTTCTGGGTTTAAGAATTCACAATATTTCAGGATTAGGAAAGGTGATTTTTTTATACGCCATGCATTATGTATCACTCCCCAATATGCCTTGGGCAGAACACCATAGCTAACTAAATAATTTTTGTAGAAAATCACATTAAGTGGCATACATAGCCCCATATCACATCATATTTTGCTTCAGAATGAGATTTTGTGAAATTTCTAGAAGTTTTGGGCTTTGCAATTGCAAGTCAGAGCACCTACAGTGGATTAAAGGTCCCGTCAACATGCCTACAGTAGACCACTGGTTGGATTAACAAACATACGGTGGATCATAGGTTGGGTAAGGATACAGTGGATGACAAGTGCAGAGAACTGGAGCAGACTTCAGGACACACAAGAGTGTGGAAATATACTTGGAGAAATTGATTATTGCAATTCCGAAGTAGAATAATTAATTTAGGTATAGAAATCCACAGCATAACGAACATTTTTGGCATATAATATTTAAATAAGTTGAAGGGTTTTTTTTTTAATAATTTGTCTATTACCGCAATAGGTGATCTTTGTTTCAATATACTAGGCAGATTTTCACAAGAATTATTTTATGACAGCAAGTATGCTCATATATTAGACGATGTTCTTTATGTTAACACTCTTTTTTAAATATTTTTATTTTATAATTAATTTAATTTTATATATCAGCCACAGATTCCCCTGTCTTCCCTCCTCCCCCCCCCCCGCCCTCCTCCCCCATCCCACCCCCATTCCCACCTCCTCCAAGGCAAGGTCTCCCCTGAGGAGGCAGCTCAGCCTGGTAGATTCAGTTGAGGCAGGTCCAGTCCCCTCCTCCCTACACCAAGGCCGAGCAAAGTGTCCCAGCATAGGCCCTAGGTTCCAAAAAGCCAGCTCATGCACCAAGTACAGGTCCAGGTCCCACTGCCTGTGGGCCTCCTAAACAGTTCAAGCTCATCAACTGTCTCACTTATCCGGAGGGCCTGGTCCAGTTCCATGGGGGCTCCTCAGTTGTTGGTTCAGTTTCCAGTTCATGGTGTTTCCACTAGTTTGGCTATTTGTCCCTGTGCTTTTTCCAGTCATGGTCTCAATATCTCTTGCTCATATAATCCCTCCTCTTTCTTGCTGATTGGACTCCTGGAGCTCCACCTGGGGCTTTGCCCTGGATCTCTGCATCTGTTTCCATCAGTCACTGGATGAGAGTTCTATCATGACTGTTAGGGTGTTCGGCCATCTGATCACCAGAGTAGGTCAGCTCAGGCACTCTCTTGACCATTGCCAGTAGTCTACAATGGATACCATGATAAATGAAGACCCTATGGGAATAAGAAGAAGCAGAGTGCTAGAGAGTTCCCCAGAGATCCACAAAGATACCTCCACCATGTTAATACTCTTAAGGACTAGACAATGGGTGGTGTGCCAGGTGCTCCCAAGGAGGCTGAGAAGCAACCATGGCCCCGGGAAGGGGAACCCATGTCTGATGAGTGAAGTTGTTAAACCGGGACATGTACAGTAAACAAATGCCCCTGTGCAGAGGAAAACCCCATGTGAAGTCATTTCTTACTTTTCAAAACTAGCTGTCATCGCCTTCTCCTCCCCTATTTGCTTGTTTATGCTTTGATTCTTTGTGCAATTACAAATTCTGGCATAAGGCTGGTCAGCTGACCAATGCTCTGAAAAATACATGAAATCTGGTTGTCGTCTCTAAAACTGGCAATGAATAAGGACTGATCTCTAAATTTAATATTCTGTAAAACTAAGTTCATGAGTAAAGAATACATATGAAATAGCAATTATAACATCATTTTATTATAAATGATGAATGCAATTTTAAAACTTCACTTAAACCATGTACCAAGGCTTAAGCTGCAGCCACCCCGCAGTGAGAGCTGAGGATATGATGCCGTTGGCTACCTTTAGCACATTGCTTTCATCTGTCATATGCACATCCACTGTCTCCTTTTCAGGCCACTTTGTCCGTTACTGAAACACTTTTGGTAGTTCTTTCATTCACGAAGGGCAAGCAATTTCAGGTAGATATTTCTGATTTTACTACCTTCCTTCTAAAGGAGGGTTTTCCCAAAGGCACAAATTATCAATTTTCCATTCATTTCATTTCCTATAAGATTATATTTTATTGTATAACTATTTGATAAATAAAATAATCTTACAGTTAATCTTACAATTAATTTACATTATATTAATGTCATCTTCCCATAGGTTGTATTTTTTATGTACCCCTGATCTTTCATAAAGAACACATTGGTGTAAAACAGACAGTAAGTGCCCTCACATAACTCAAAGCTACCTATAAAAGTTTTATTTTATGAAAAGTCATAATTTTGTTTAACCCATGTTTTACACCAGCTATTAAAGCCACTTTTAGTGAAATAGAAATTCTATAAATAGAGAAAGGAGTAAAGCTACTATAACCTTGATTAATAATGAATAATCTGATCATAGTCTTAGAAATCCTGAGCAAATTCGTACTTCTTGAAATAAATTTAACCTGCATTTGAAATCACCTAGTCTCTTTTTATCTACTGGAACCAATATCAAACTAAGACCCCATCATCTAGTTGTGAATCATGTAATTTTACAAAAGTACTGCATATCTCTTGTACTGTACAAGCAGCTATCATTTTATTTCTATTTCCAATCTTACAGGTATATCCTATAAAAGTATTTCAATAAGAGAGTTTTCCATGTGATTTATGCTAGGAAAAATATTTTAATGCATAAAATGAATATCTTTAAAAGACTGTCTGCAGGAATAGATTGGTGTTTGTAAGTAAAATTCTAAAGATATGTTTAACAGAAAAACTATGAAATTGTATTATTTAAGACTTACTACAGATAAATCAGAACAGGAGTTCCAACTGGGGAGGGAGGAAGAAGATAAATACAGAGGGAGAAGGAAGGATAAATAACACCAAACGTGTTTGTTTAATAAATCCTCAAAGAATCATATTATTTTATATTTACCTAAAAATATATAAAGTGCATTTAAGTGAACACACACACACACACACACACACACACACACACACACACACAGAGAGAGAGAGAGAGAGAGAGAGAGAGAGAGAGAGCTTAAACCAAGTTATGCTATTTTGGCTGACAAGAAGAATATACGATAACAAAACTTCTGTACCAATTATGACAAACTTCCTTTCAAATGGTTGATCAGGATAGTCCAAGTCTATCTCTCAAAACAGTATTGCTTATAGATGCTGCCTGTGGTTTCCTCTCAGAGGTTGAAGATAAATTACTATTGCTGAAGACACTGTCCACTTGGGGATAGAGAATTTAGCTGATTCAAGGGTAGATCTAACTCAGAAGTCTCCATCCTTCAGTTTTTTTTCCACAGTACCAGTAAGAATTATGCAAGTGGCCAAGGGAGAGAAGCAATTAATATTCCTGCCCAGCTCTGACACATATGCACCACAAAAATGACCAGCATGCAGGATATCCTTAAAGGTGCAGTAGTGGCACTCACATGTTTGTAGCAACCAACAGTTGTCTAAGTGAACTTAAGACCCACTTAACAGAAGAAAAATAATGCCTGGCACTAGAAACCTTACCAACTTCCCAGTGCTTGTTAGGTCAAGGACCTTAGAAAAGAATCTACTATCACCATTTTGCTAGACCAGGATAACTCCTTACTACATTTTAAATCTTATTTTTATCCCTACAGTTAAATGTGGCTATCACCCCTCATCAAAGAAACTTCTCTTTATAGCAAGTGGAAAGCATTACAGAAAGCCCGCAACAGGACATAATGCAGAGGGCAATGATTGTGGAGAGCCCAGACCTAGTGGATGCATCTGTAGAACAGCTCTTGCATCTATGGCTCTGGATACATTGCTGAAGAGTAGATGGAAAGATTATAAGGGATGAAATACCAGAAAGTCTGCTATGAGAATATCTCACCTAGATATGACTCTATAAACAAGACCTAACCAATGATATCAACAGACATGCTAGAGCAGTGAGTAGGGCAGAGGAAACGCACAGAGTCCTGCAATCAACTAATGATTACTGAGAGAGGGAGAATTAGTCTGTCCCAAGGTTTAGCACCATGACTGGCTAGCAAAACAAAGTGATAAGCCTTGAAACAATATACACACAAACAACAAAAATGGATCATCAGGTTTTATTCATGTATTTGTGCACACAAATACATACATATGTATATATGTAACAATAATGATCAAAGAAAAAGGCTATCAATTTGACAGTGAAGGAGGAGACATGTAAGGGTGATGTGGAATAATCCTCTTGCACACTGTCAGGATTAGTCACTAGAATTGGTTTAATAAAACGATGATTGGCTGGTAACCAGGCAGGAAGTATTGGCAGGACAACAAAACAAAGGATAATGGGAAGGAGAAGGTTGGGGTCAGGAGTCACCAGCCAGACACAGAGGGAGCAAGAGATGTACATGTCATGCTAATAAAGGTACTGCCACGTGGCAAAACATAAATAGAAATATGGGTTACCTTAAAATGTAAGAGACAGTAATAAGCTTGAGCTATTGGCTGACCATTTATAATTCATAATCAGTCTCTGAGTTGGTTATTTGAGACTAGGTGAGCAGAGCATGGAAATATCCATTTACAAAAGAGGGTTGGTAGGAACAAAGGGAAAGGAGAAAATGATGAAATTATATTTTAATTAAAATGTATTTTAAAATGTAGATTTACTGCAGAAAGAACATTTTCTGCCTTTGTTTCAGAAAGCAATATGGATTAAGGATTTGAGCTCTGCACCATAAATAATGGAACTACAGCCTGAAGCTGAGGAGGAACAGTAAAAAGATGAATGTTTTCCAATCTAATTAGGTGTATGTGCGTAAATAGGGGACTGGGAAAAGCCAGTCACATTTTCCCCATGTTTTGAGATGCGCAAGAAGAACTGCTAAGAATGATGCTGAGTTGAGCTAAGTAGTTGACAACCTTACCCTGGGAGGAAATCACAGCAAGCATTGAGCATCCCAGCCCACTACAGGTAAGTAGACTTCCCTACTAATCCTAAGGGAAAGCATATTTTGAAAAATGACTCTGAAACTGTTACTGAAGAATTCACAGTGCACACTTCTGCACTTGAGTGGCCCCAGTGAGAAGTGCTGAGGGATGTGAGAACAAATTGAGCAAATTGAATTGAAGTCCCAGAGCTGTGGGTTACCTTATGAAAGAGTCTTTGGGAGGAGAATATTTTAATAAGGACTAGAAGATAGATCATGCTCAATTTTAGATACGAATCCATGGTTAACTAAATGATTAACTGAATAATCACAATTAGAGATGAGTGAGAAAGGCATTGGAATCTGTATAAGTCCATCATGATACAATACTCATCCATCATTGTCAATTAAGCCACTCTCCTGGAAATACTGTTTTTATGCCAGTGGTTTTAGTTATTGATTGATTCTTATCAATAGCTCTCAGATTGTGACACGTGAAAGACCTGCTTTAAAATTATAAGCATGCTTGCCTATTACTTGGTCCCAATCTATTAAAGGAAATCTCTAGTCATTTGGTCCATGGCAATTTTTATTTTTAGGCATTTTTAGATTGTTTCTGCATGCTAATGTTTGGGATGGTTTCAACCATGTGCATCTGCATGCATGTGTGTGCATATATACATATTAAACATGGTTATGTATAATTGAGAAATTCAGGTATTATCAAATAGTAGCTAGCTTCAAATACTTATAGTGGAGGAAATAGTGGAGGAAAATCCTCTTATAAGTTTTCTCTATAAATCTAAACCCATGAAACCATAGGAAACATGATATTTTAATTATCACAAATTAGGTACTAAATTAAGAGTTGTACTTGTCTATTTCAGAATAACTTCTGGAGGATAAGTTTTAAGAAACTGGTTCACAGCTAGAGGTTTCAGATAGACACAATAAATTTAATATGTGATTTAGTTCACTATGTCAAAGTAGTGTTTTCTAGTAAAAAAAATAAAAATAAAAAATTGAATTAAGTTTGGCCTGTGAAATGGCTCAGCTGGTATTGTGCCAGTGGACAGGCCTGAAGCCCTGGGTTCAATCCCATGATCTCAAGAGTTTACATTCAAGAAGCTACTCCTGAGACTTATTCTTGGACCTCCATAGAAAGCCCTTTCACATGCTAGAGACTGCACACACACATGCACATGCACACACACACATATACAGACACACAAGCACATGCATACACATGTACAAATATACACACATACATGAACACACACACTTGCACACACACATACACACAAATAAAAAAGTAAACAGGTAAAGTAAATTTAAAAATTGAAGCAGGCAAATGTATAATGAATCTCACTAAAACATTAAGTATCCAAAGAAATATTTTACAAACAAAAGTGTGTTTTATTCTCTATATGAAAGTGTTACTTATGAATGCATTGAATATTGCTGAATGTTTTTTTACAATTCTTCCTACTAATGATATCTTAAAATCCAGTTTATTCAATAAGTTATCCGTATAATCTCATTATAGTTACAGATGAAGTTCAAATGCAGATCATTTTTATGAATAATAAAATACTTCTTAAAGGAAATGGAAATGTCTTAGTAATGAATTCAATACCCATTTTAAATACCAGGAGGGGTAAAGTTAAGGAAGGCCAAATCATTTTTCCAGGATCATGTGTGAATTTAGGACAGGTAGATTTATAATCAAATCAAATAATGGAGTCTTTATAGCAAGTGTAGAAATGAATCCTAGCACCACTTGTTTCTGTCTGAATATTTGAATTACTATATTTAGTTTAGCTCAACTAAATTAGAGTGTGTGTGAGAAAGAGTGCAAACACGATACTTGTCGACACCAACAGCGATAAGGATTGTTCTATTTACTTTTAAATTGGAATATAAATATGTCGTTTACCACCTACCCCTTTTCCCTACAGTACCTCCCATATACCCTCCTCTTGCTCCCTCTCAAAATCATGGCTTTATTTTATTGCTGTTGTGTGTGTGCCCATGTTTTGTTTTTTTGTGTGTGTGTGTGTGTGTGTGTGTATGTGTAAATATATAAACACAAACTGATCCATCCATTTAGTGTTACTTGTGTGTATGATTTTAGCGCTGAACATTGGCCTTGGATAATGGGTTAAGGAGGAGGAAGGCTATTTTCTTCTGCTCTCAGCAATCCTTAGTTGCCTGTATCTCTTTATCTATGAGTGTGGTCACGTAAAGTTTCCTACTTCCATGTTAACATGTTTGTTATGTAATTTTACTGAGTGATAGCCATGCTTAGTAAGGCACGGAGAGATTTATAGCCCTTGGTACCACTTCACCTGAACTTACACACTTGGAATGGGAGTTGATTTTTATAAAATTCCTTTAAAAACATGGGTGCTAAATAAAAGCTTTGGGAATGGTTAATAAAAGACCACAGTAGCTAAGCAATTTATGCAAAGTTTTTTTTTTCTAATCCACTTGTAGAACTCAGTCATTTTTCAAATGCATTTTACAAATTCTATGGGCTGGAGAGAGAGCAGTTATGAACACTTGCTGCTCTTCTAGAGGACCAGGCTTCACTTTTTAGCACCCACATTGCAGCTCACAACTGCCTGTAACTCCTGTTCCAGGGCATCTGCCACATTCACACAGACATACATACATGTAGGCAAAACACCAATGCACATAAAAATAAATATATCTTTAAAACAAAACAAATTCTATGAAGAAATAGTAATATGGCAAAAGATCGCTCCATTTAATTTTAAGCTGTTTGCGGGTATTGGTTGTATTTTGTACTCCCAGCTCAGCTCAGCTCAGGACTGTTGAGTCTTACAGGGGAGGAAGTGACAAAAGTACAAAGGCCATTGCGAAGTCTTGTACTCTTCCTGTTGATGCTTCTCCTGTCTTCCTCCAGTTTGTCACCCCCCCACCTAATACAGTGTGAGAGGACATTGTGTTAGGACTTCAACAGGCACTGGTCTTGGTGAATTAGAGACAGAAGCCCAGGAAATAAAAAGCTAATAAAAGCATTAGCTAGCAGGAGGATAGATTAATATGATGGATTAGTATAAGTTTTAGTTATCAAATTGCTTTAGTTAAGGCTATTATAACAAACCTACCACAACTGGATCACTTCACCCGCAGGCAGTCTCTTCCTCATAGTGTGGTACTGGAGACAGAAGGCTTAGTTGTTACCACATGGAAAGGTTCTGGTGAGTTCCCTTTTCCCAGTTGGTAGATGGCCATATTACATCCTTAAGTAGTAGAGAACAGAGAATTCTGGCTTCTCTATCCTCCAACAAAGGAGCGCTTATTAGGAATTTACTTATGAAGACTTGACCTGCAAGTTCTAATTATTTTCAAAGTCATCTGTGAGCATATCATATTGAGGTTTCAACATAAAAATTAGGTGGGGGGAACACATTTAATGACTAAGACAAATCACTGGGGCACAAAGCAGAGAGAAATAAGAGGTGGCTACAAATGGTTTCCACTTGGCTGCAAGAACATTTCCAGATATGTTCACACCACGATTTGAACTTAAGTGGTGAAGCTTTAGAACACATTTGGTAGCTTCTAATCATGTCTGAGTCAGGTACTCTTATCATCATGACTCATAAATGAAAACAGAAGATGCTTAATTTGTCTGAAAGTGTCACTGAAAGAGTCCAAGAGAAGTCACTCCACACCCATATTCTTAAACACACATGCACACACACATGCACACACGCACGCATGCAATGCACACGCACATGCACACATACATAATGAAACATTTCCAGATTTCATAAGGACTTACATCATTCTTGTTCAGTGGAGAAAACTGGTGAGCGACTAGGGCTTGGAGAAGAGACAGAGCTCCTCCAGTGCGATTTGGTTCCCCTAATCCTTTCTATTTATATGTAAGTAAAAACAGAAAAATTACCTTGGGAATATTATTTTTGTTACATGTAGATATTGTGTAATGTTCAACTTAGCTATAAATATCAACCTCTCCAAATATTCATTATTTCTTTTCTGATGAAACATTTAAAATAATCCCTTTCTCCCGCATTTGCAAAGATTTTATCCATGGTTACTCTAATGTGGAATAGAATCCCAGAACTTCCTTTTTCCCCATCTAACTATAATTTATCAATAAAATTTTCCTACTTTTCATTCTGTCAACACTTGCCCCAGCATCTCATACTCTGCCCTTACCATTCTACTCTCAATTTCTGAGGCCGATTTTTTTTTTATAATCTACAGGAGAACAAGAAAATCTGCTGCTTGTCTTCTAAGACTGATTTTAACTTAATATATTGCCCTCTACTGCCACCTAGAAATAACCAAATGTTATCCTTTGTATCAGCTGAATAGTTTTAATTGCATATATGGACCACATATTCTTTCATGTTTTTGTTTTTTGAAAATAGGGTGTGACCATGTAGCTAGCATTGGTTGACCTGGATCTCTTGATCCTCCAAACTCAGTCTCCTAGTGCGGGATCAAAAGGGTCCTCTATCTCATTGATAATCACCTCATTATTACTTATCTGTTCACCAGTTGATGGATACCAGGTGTTTGTCCTTTACTTCTCTATTATACATCCTTGTTACACTGTCTTATTATGACAGGCATTATATAAAGAAAGATAAACTATTTCCCAAGTTTAAGGCAGTGGAGTCAACCTTCTCCTCACATTAGAATTATCATACCATTTTAGAGGAATGAATTTAGAGCCTAATCCCCAGTAACTTCCCTCATCCCCTTGGCCTCAGGTGATATGATCTCACAAACAGGCTTAAATGTTACTTCTATGAACTGTTTAAAACCACAGGAAAACTACGTACAATTTGCAAATGTTTCAAGTATGATACTTGGATTTAACAGACTTGTTTGTGGTGAATACTTATTCGAGTAGTAGTTCTGAGATTACTTATGGCATCTTTAGTTAAAAGGCTCAGAAAGAAGCAAAGGCCGAGTGAGTCCAAATGCTATGCCATTGATGCTATGCCACTGTGCCAACACAGTGGAGGGAATCTGGGGTCTGGCTGTCACCCTGCTTGGAAAGCAAGTTGGCCAGGAAAGCAAAGAACAGAGCAAAAAGTCAAGCCATGCCATTCATCATTGGGAGTTGGGGTTTGAATTTGGCAAAAATAATGCAAAGACGGTGCCAGGTAGTATTTCATGATAGTTAAGGCACTACTACAGGATTCCCAAAATATTTTTCCAACATATTCTACAAAGGGAACAATTAAATGATTTTGGATTAAAAAAGTCTTCCTGACCCCCCAGGAAAAAAAATTACATTTCTTACCAAACTCACTTTCATTCCCACATAACTTCTAATGAATGTCCCTGGTCTCTCACACAAACTCAGGGTCAGGCTGAATTGAACTTTGAGAAACACGGAATTAAGAGAGCAGCAGATTGCACCTCCCTGACTTGTCTCCTTGAATTCCTTGGTGACCCTGTTCTTACCAGCCCAGAGTGCCTACCTTATTGCTTTTCTGGATTGAGTCAGGGTGGAGGTGTAGGGATTGTTGTCAAATAAAGAGAAAACACTGCCCATGGTGATTATCATTGTCAGACACCTCGTCACCAGGTGGAAACTGTTCAAAGGGTCAAATGTTCCATGGTATCCACAGGAATGCAAAACTCTGAATATTTATATAAAACTACATAACTAAAGAAGCTAATATAGATGAAACCATAAGGACCTGTCAGTTAGAAGTGGCCTGGTGCCTCCAGGATGAGGCTGTGGGTTAGAGACAAGAAAGATGGGGTTATGGATCCATTGGTCCTTGAGCTCTGCAAGGTCATCAGGCTCAGCTCTTCTATCCTGTTTGGCACCCTTGATGTTGGTGTTCTGTATTCATAACATTGTTCTGTCTTCCACTTAACCTTTTCCACTCTCTGAAATGCTTTGTTTATGACTTGCTATGCTGTTTCCTCAATGGAGTATGTGATAATTGATGTAATGTGTCATCTCATTTTAGTATCTGGCAGTCTTCTTTATTTCTGGAGGTCCTAGGTATGACATCTATAGACAATAATCTTTCATCTTCAAAGGACAAAGATCCATGGGTTTCTTTCTTTCTTTTATTTTGAAGATGTTTGCCTTTGTTCCCCAGACTGACCTTGAACTCAAGCAATCCTCTGCCTCATCATTTCAAGTAATTAGACTATAGATGTGTGCCACTGCACCTGGCTTAGGGTTATTATCCTCAATCTACAAAAAGGGGAGCTGGAGAAATCCAGAGAGCAAAAGCTAAAAGTCATTTGATTCCAGGGGTTGTGATCTAAGCTACAAAGAGTACATTTTTTGCTACATCATTTCCAGCTGTCAGGACTTGTGCAGTTCACAGAGTAAAAAGGATTGAAGGAACCAAGTATGGTGACATACTCCTGTAATCCAAGTATGTAGGAGACACAGACAGGAGGATCATGAGTTTGAGGTTAGTCTGGATTCCCAATGAGTTCCTGGATAGCACATTGCATATCAAGACCCTGCCTAACACGATAACACAGCAGGAGTGAGCTAGTGCACTTCATTTGATATCTGACATCAGTCATCATGAGCTACAATTGAATTGAAAATAGAGGTGAGGGCTGTAGAATTGGTTTAGTGTTTAAGAGCACTTGCTTGTCTTCCAGTGGACTTGGCTTTCATTCCTAGCATACACATGGCAACTAGAAATCTATAAATCCCACTTTCAGGGGAGCCAATGCCCTCTTCAAGGCTCTATGGACACCAAGTATACAACATGGTGCACAGAAATACACGCAGGCAAAACACACATACACATAAA
>CABHPQ010000468.1:9464-47408 GCA_902168405.1 Peromyscus aztecus
TTGAGCCTGCCTTGGTCAGGGGCTGCAGCCCTGTGTGCATGTGTTGAACCTGCCTTGGTCAGGGGCTGCAGCTCTGTGTACATGTGTTCAGCCTGCCTTGGTCAGGGGCTGCAGCCCTGTGTACATGTGTTCAGCCTGCCTTGGTTAGGGGCTGCAGCCCTGTGTACATGTGTTCAGCCTGCCTTGGTCAGGGCCTGCAGCCCTGTGTGCATGTGTTGAACCTGCCTTGGTCAGGGGCTGCAGCCCTGTGTACAGGTGTTGAACCTGCCTTGGTCAGGGGCTGCAGCTCTGTTTTAGACACAGGTGACATCTGCCCTCATTGAGTAGGACTGGCTGCTGAAGTTCTTGGTGGCTGTGAGTGGAGCTTGGGTGGGTGGCTTCTGCTGTGGTCAGAGTGACCATTCTTAGCATGCTCCCCAGACTCAGCTGGAGAGGCCCAAGGCTGACATAAGCCTCATGTCCCTGCTGTGGTAGTCACAGTGTGTGTGACTGAACTTCAGTACTGTCCCCTAGCTCTCTGGGCCACACAGCTCTCCTGGTGTTAGTGTGGTGTGTGTGATGGACACTTGGGGCAGCAGTGGTCCTGCCTGCAGGCTGCCGTCCAGGTCCCTTCCATTCTGCAGTCATCTTCTCCGTGGGGAGTCTCAACGCATTTTAATGACAGCCTGAGCATGGCCAGACAAGATCTGCTGGCGCTGCAGAAGCTCAGCTTCATCCCAAGGTCAAGTCTGAATTGTAGATTTTCCGTGCTTTATCTCTTCTTGCAAGGAGGGTGGTGGTGAGCAGATGGTGTGACGAGTGTATAGTGTGGTCCATGCCAATTGCCTCTCAGAGTGGGAGCCACCATGCTGCCGCTCCAGGAGCCCTGGCACCCAGGTCTCTTGTCCCGTCCTGGCTTTCTCCTTTTGTGACTGGTAGACCTGCCTGACTTCTCTGTGTATCACACTCCCTGACCAAGTTCTTCCTTCTCCACAGCGTGAGGTCGATCGTAACCAGGAGCTCCTGGCACGCATTCGACAGCTCCAGGAGTGTAAGGCCGCAGCGGAAGAGAAGATGCGGGAGCAGCTGGAGCGTCACAGGCTGTGCAAGCAGAGCCTGGATGCTGCCAGCCAGCAGCTTCGGGAACGGGAGGATGGCCTGGCTGCGGCCAAGGAGGTGAGCGCAGGCCAGTGCCTGAGCCGTAGACTCACCCTGGTGCAGATGGTTGTTCTCTAAGAAAAAAGAATGAATATACCCATAATTCAACATGGTGACAGCAACGTCGTCTTCAAATTTTTGTTTTCATCTGTGTGTGTGAGCACACATACATGTGGGTGGGTACATGTGTGTGCGTATGTCTGTGGAGGCCAGAGACCAACCTTGGCTATTTTTCTCAGTTGCTGCTTTTATTTTAAAGATTTATGTTTAATTATACATAAACATATAGATATGTGCATATTAGTGCAGGTGCCCATGAAGACCAGAAGAGGGTATCACATCCCCTGAACTGGAATTCAGAAGCAGTTGTGAGATGCCTGAGGTGGGTGCTGGGAACTTAACTTGGACAGTCTGTACGGCCACACATGCTGAGCCATCTCTCCAACATCCCTCCCACCCCCACGCTGTATTTTGAGACTGGATTTCTCTCTGACCCAAGACTTACCAGTTAGGCTATACTCTAGGCCAGCAAACCATAGGAATTGGGCACTTGTCTCTGTCCCCCTGCTACTGGGGTTCCTAGCATCACCACCCCAGTTCTTGGGTAGAACTCAGGCCTTCATGCTTACATGACACACATGTCACTGACTAAGCCGTCTCTGCAACATGCACCTTCATTTTAAATGCACATATCATATGAGTGACTGCATTTTAGGGGCTGTAATCACAGTACAGACACCAGTTTTTCCATTCTACAGGGTCAGTGAGTATGTTGACTATAAGTCTTTTTTTTCTGTTTGGGGCAAGGTCTCACTTTGTTGCCCAGGCTGGCTTTGAACTTGAGACAGTCTGCCTGCCCTAGTCTCTGAAGTCCTGGGATGACAAGAGTGAGCTACCCCACGTTTCTGAATGTGGTCTTTGTAAATGTGAATTAGAGTTGGCTGACCCATTGTTTTTATGTTCTCAAATCTGTGCAGTATGTGGTTTCCTGTGTGAGCCCATTGGGTTCCCCAACATTGCTTTGCTTGGGCAAACTAGGTTCAGGGTGACAGGCCCCTGAGGAGCTCCCTGGCTGCTGCCACCACTCGCTGGGCTGTGTTAACAGCCACTGTGAAGTATTGGTGTCACTGTCATCTTGTCTGTCATGGATAGGGAATGTTCTGGAAGTTCCTTTTTTCCCCAGAAGTTGTAAGTAGGTGCCTGTGAATTTGCATGTCTTTGATTACCAGGGAGCTCTGTTAGCATCAGAGATTGCCTTTGAACCAGGGTGCAGGTGCAACGCAGTCCAGGGAAGCTGCTGCTGGTGTGTTTTGGAGGTTGCCCGAGTGTGGGTGTGGAGGGAGTCGGACCTCCCCCCCCCCCAGGCCTCCCGCCCCTGTGTTCAGGATCACAGGTGCCGGAAGGGAACAGCTGAGGGCTCCAGGGGCCAGCCGCATGGCATCATTGGTATTCTGTCCCCGCACCTTCTCCACTTGATAGATCCTCGGAGCGGGCTGCGGGTTATTTTTGCCTCTGCAGCGCCAGGGAGCATGTTAAGGTTGTTGGCGCATCTGTCTTCCGAAGCAAGTCTTGGCAGGAGAGGAGCCGTGATCTGTTTCCAGACGAGTGGGCTCTTGCTTCACAGAGACCTGGCCCGGCTCCTTGGCCCTTCCATGGTAGAGGAGGCCCTTGCATACCCCTCAGTGAAGAGTAGAAGAGGCTCGACGGCCCCTCCTCAGGGAAGCCTTTCCAGGTCCGAAGTCACAAACCCTCCTCTGCAGTTTTCAGTCTCGTGCCCTGATTTACACCTCCCCACCCTCACCGTGCTGTCCCGCCATTCATCTGCTCGCTCGCTGGTTCACCCTCCCCGTGATGCTTGTCCTTCATCAGGGCAGGCTGTCCCTGTTGTAGCTAGCATCCAATACCTGTGCATGTTACTGAATCAGAGAGACCTCTGAAAGGTGGTTCTCACTGTTAGACATGTATGCAGGTGCACACACATTGTGTACGTGTGCAGGTCTTCGTCAGTCACTGTCAGCCTTGTTTTGTGACATGGGGTCTCTTAGTAGACGACCTGGGGTCGTCTTCTGGCCTGATTGGCTGGCCAGCAAATTCCAGGGGTCTCTGTCCGCCTCCTTAGCAGTGGGACTGCAGGGGTGTGGTGCCACACCGAGTGTCCTAGTCAGGGTTTCTGTTGCCATGACAATACACTGTGACCAAAAGCAACTTGGGGAGGCAAGAGTGTTCTTCAGCTTTCAGTCAGTCCGTCATGAAAAGAAGTCAGGGCAGGCACCAAGGCAGGAGCTGGAGGCAAGAACGGAAGCAGAAGCCATGGAGGAACTCTGCTTCCTGGCTTGCTCCTCATGGCTTACTCAGCCTGCCTTTCAGCACCCAGGGTGGCACCACCCCAAGTGAGCCGGGCCGTCCCACATTAATCACCAGTCAAGAAAATGTTCCGTGGGTTTGTTCACAGCTCACTCTGGTGGGAGTGTTTTCTGAATTGATGGTCCCTCATCCGAAATGACTGTACCTTTTGTCAAGCTGACGTGAGACTAGCCAGTGCACCTAACTTACTACGCGACTGCTGCGGGTCTGGGCTAAGCCTCCTGTCTGTGCAGCAAACTGACTAAATCATTTCCCTAGTTTCCTGATTAAAAAAAAAAGATTTTATTATGTGTATGAGTGTTTTGCTTGCTTGTATCACTGTATACTGCATACATGTCTGGTGCCACAGAAGCCAGAAAGAGGCCATCAGGCCCCCTGGAATGGAGTTATAGATGGTTGCAGGCTGCTGTGAGTGCCGGGAAATGAACCCAGTTTTCTGGAAAAGTGGACAGTGCGTTTAAGCCATGAGCTGTATCTCCAGTCCCCTGAATTTTGTTTGTTTTTGAAACAGGGTCTCCCTGTGTAGCCCAGGCTATCTCCTCAGACTTCCTGTTTAACTCAGCCTCAAACTTGCTTTATACTAGCATGTGTGATATGTGTATGTGCACTTGTAGAGGTCAGAGGTCAACTTTGGAGTTGGCTTCTCTCCTTTATGAGTCCTTTCTGAGTGGCAAGCTTTACCTGCTGAGCTGTCCCACCAGCCCTGTTTTTTGTTTTTTGTTTTTTCTTTTCTTTTTGAGACAAGGATTTATGTATTTCCAGCTGGACTCAAACTAGCTATGTAGCCAAAAATATTGTTGAGAGAATTTTCTCCCTGCGAGGGTGCTAGGCTCTACTCCTCCTCCTCCTCCTCCGAGGTACAAATGGCAAACCAGAGTTACTCTTGGGGAATCAGCGAATTCATGCTTCCTAATAGAGCATGTGTGACAGGGTGACCCCAAAGCAGCCACACTGTGAAGTTTGCACCCAGTATGGATGGTGGCTTCCCCATAGCTGTGTAGATACAGCCTTCTTCCTTTAGTCCTTCCCAGCCCGTGTATTCTAGCCCCTCCCCAAGACTCCAGGGCCACATGCAAATTAGTGCAGAATTGAGAACAAGTGGGTGGGTAGAGTGGCTGGAGTAGCTGGATACTCCAGATAGCTCTGGTGACCCTCCACATCCCTGCGGTGACCGTCGTCTACCATCCCCAAGCCCAGCTGAGATGATCTTGTACAAGCAGGCCCAACAAAGGCAAGAAGGTAGCAGCTGTTTGCTTGGGAGAGTAGTGTCATGTAACAATGGCCTTGACTTCTGATCCTCCTGCCTCTACCTCTCCCCACGCCGGTATTACAGGCATGTGCCATCACACTCTGTTTTGGGACATGTTCTTAATACCATCATAGTCTGCGTGTTGTGGTAAGGTGCAGGCTGCTATGATGTAGGGTTCCCTAAGCCAGCTTCCCACAGGACATGGGTGTAACACTGCTACATCTTAGTGGCTTGTCAGGCCCAGGGAAACAAATCTTGGGTCCTCTTTCTAGAGGGTGCTACTTAGAGAGAGAGCTGTTAGATCCCAGTGTAGGGCCACCCAGCATCACTTATGGTCTTTTCTGGTTCCATCCATTTTGGTGAGATTTCTTTGCAATTGGCTTCAGGCCACTGTTTGCAAATGTTAATTCATGTAGCAGTTGTAAGTGGGCTGGCTTCTCTGAGTGACCAGGCCAGCTTGCTCTTTCTAGGAAAGCAGCTGGGGAGGAATGGGTGGAGCAAGGGTGGAGGTTCATGCAAGTCCCTTTGGGTGGACATTCAGTGTTGTCAGATGTACTTTCTGTCCCTCCTTGAGTCTGCTGCTCAGGGCCTACTGGCTTTGCTCGAGACTGTGCTTTGTCCAAGCACTGTCGTTCTCCATTAGCTTCTGGCCCAGGTTGCTTGCTTCGCTTTTCCCTATCCTGAGGGGCTTTTATGATGGGGATTCCAGGCAGGTGCTCTACCCCTGAGCCACACGCCAGCCCCTCACTGGGGGATTCTAGGCAGGGACTCTACCACTGAGCCACACGCCAGCCCCTCACTGGGGGATTCTAGGCAGGTGCTCTACCACTGAGCAACACCCCAGCCCCTCACTGGGGGATTCTAGGCAGGGGCTCTACCACTGAGCCACACCCCCATACCCTTCCAATAGTTACTCTACCATTGTACTACATCTCTGCCTTCTTTCTCTTTTTTTTGAGATTGAAAAAATATTTTTACCTGCATTTGTATGTGTGTGTGTGTACATGTATGGGTATGTGCATGTGAATGTAGGTGCCCATGGAGGCTGGAGGCCGAGGCATTGGATTCCCTGGAGCTGGTGTTATGGGCAGTTGTGTCAGCTGATACGGTTGCTGGGAAGTGTCCTCTGGAAGAGTAGTATGTATTCCTAACCACTGAGCTACCTCTATTCTCAACTTCAATTTTTTTTTATAAATCTTTTTAAAGGATTTATTTATTTATTATATATATAGTGTTCTGCCTACACACTAGGAGAGGTCACCAGTTTCGGGAATTGAACTCAGGACCTCTGGAAGAACAGCCAGTGCTCTTAACCTCTGAGCCATCTTTCCAGCCCAACTTTAATTTCTTTTTTAAGACGAGTCTTACCCTATAGTCCTGGTTGGCCTTGGACTCAGAGTTCGCCTGCCTCCGCCTCCTAAGTGCTAGAATGAAAATGTGTGCCACTACGCTTTACCCGCTGTTTACTTTTTATTTTGACATGGGCTCTCATGACGCTGCCCAGATTGGCTTTGGACCTACTCTATAACCCTCCAGGGGCTTAAACTTTTAACTCACTCTCCTCAGGCTCCCAAGAGGCTGGCATAGCAGGTCTGCACTGTTGTACACTGAAACAAAGTCCCCATGACAGCCTGCATCTTGACCGGGACCTTGTCCTCCCATCCTGGGTTACATTCTGTTGGGGTGTTGGCAAGCAGGCGTTAGGGAGGCTTGAGTGTGGTGGAGGTCTGAGTGTGCTCAGTGTCCAGGGAGCAGAGAGCTGGGTGTGGTACCCTGTATGGAGGCTAATGGACTTCAGAGGTCAGATGTGGCTAGGACCAGCTTTCCTAGAGGACCTGGCTATAACCCACATCTGTGTCAGTGATGAAGAGCACAAGGTGGGCCTTGAGCTGGATGCTTGTGAAAGAGTGTGCTGTCTACTCACCACATGCTCCCAGGAGAGTGAGCTCTGTTCTGCCCTGGGTAGCATATGGGAGGTGCCCCGCCCTTCCTTTCTCCTTGGTCTCTGTGTGTGAAAGCCGTGCATGCAGACAGGACCCCAGTGAGAGCCAGTTTTCTCCACTTGCAGACAATTAGTTCCTTGAAGGGGCGTGTCTCTGAGCTGCAGTTGAGTGCGATGGACCAGAAGATGCGAGTGGAGCTTCTGGAGTCTGAGAAGCAGGAGCTGAAGGAGCAGCTGGACCTGCAGCAGAGGTGAGAGCATGGCTAGCCTGTGTCAGTCCCCAAGACAGCCCCGTCATAGACACACAAGGGACACACAGTGAGGCCTCTGGACTTGGGAAGTGAGCGTCAGAATAAGGGGGTAATGACTTAGTTCTTTCCTTCCTGGGGTGAAGTGCCTTCTTGGAGCTGGCTTCCAGGGGAGGGCAAGCTAAGCTAGGTTTCAAGGACATGGGTTGCTGTGCCTGGGCAACCTGTTCTAGGTCACAGTTTACACGGATATGTGGTGGCTAGTGGGTGGTAGTCAGGAGGCTTTGGATTCCGCCCTGAAGGTCTGGTCCTTACCCCAGGCAGGCGTTGCCTGAGAACTGTTCTACCCCTAGTATGGGTAGGCCTTGGTGGATGCCTGCAGTAGCCCCATGGCTGGCAGACACTGCAAGTGGTGGGCAGAGAGCCAGGTAGTGCCTTGGGTAGCCTGGGCTCTCTCTGCATAAGGTGTGTGTGTGTGTGTGTACGCGCACGTGCATCCTGGGGGCTCGGGCTGAGGGCCATTATGGACTGGCCTTGCATGTACTATCCTCTTTTCTCACAGGAAATGGCAGGAGGCAAATCAGAAGATTCAGGAACTGCAGGCCAGTCAAGAAGAGAGAGCTGACCATGAGCAGAAGATTAAGGTAGGCATTTCCTGTCAGCCTGTGCAGCTTCCTGTACTAAGCAGGGATAGGGTCAGCCTTCCTGTCACTCACAGGCCTTCTAAATGGAGGCATGCTCAGTGGTCTGTGAGGATGCAGGCTGATTATCTTCTGGTTGCCAGGCCCTGTGCTAGCTGGCTAGGGAGGCCACAGTGAGTGTTCCATGGAAGCTGGTACCTTAGTGATGAAGGCCCACTAGAAACCCATGGGCAAAGGTAACACAGAGGACCGTACAGTCTAGGCTTAGAGAGTGGGCATAGGACACACCTGTGATCCCAGCCCACGAGAGGTCGAGATGGGAGGATCACAATTTGAGACAAGCTTGTACTACATGAAGTACGTTTAAATCCTGTCTGTATTTGCATGGCCAGAGCATGGCTGAGATAGGTCACCAAGCTAGGGTTGTCTGATTTAATTAAGGTCAGGCTCCTTTACTCTAGTGCAGTACTTCTCAACCTGTGGGTTATGAACGACGACCCTTTCATAGGGTCACCTAAGACCATCAGAAAATACACATATTAACATTATGTTTCATAACAGCAAAATTACAGTTATGAAGTAGCAACGAAAATAATTCCATGGTTGGGGGTCAGCACAACATGAGGAATTGTGTTAAAGGGTCATAGCACTAGGAAGGTTGAGAACCCTTGTTCTAGTGGGTGTTGCTGGAGCTCCCTTCCATGGCTGCCTGTGCCTTTAGGGTATTGTCCAATCTGAGGAAGGGGGGCTGTGTCGGGTGTCTCCCTGCTGCTGCTGCTGTGTGTGTGTGTGTGTGTGGGGGAATGGGCAGCTCCTCATGCCTCTGTTGTCTTCTTTATCTTCTTAACTATTTATTTTATTTATATATATGTGGGGGGTGGGTATCTGCAGAGGCCAGAAGAGGTCTGGAGTTGGAGTTAAGGGCAGTTGTGAGCTGCCTGACTGGGTACTGGGAACTGAATTTGGGTCCTCTTGCAGAGCAACAA
This sequence comes from Peromyscus aztecus, assembly GCA_902168405.1. NCBI lineage: Eukaryota > Metazoa > Chordata > Mammalia > Rodentia > Cricetidae > Peromyscus > Peromyscus aztecus. Next base: position 18,032 of record CABHPQ010000468.1, read on the forward strand.
GTGAGTGCTCTTAATTGCTGAGCCTTCTCTCTAGACCCTGCCCCTTGCCTTTTTAGTCACCTTCTTCCTAGTTCTTGTCCCACCACTCATTATTTCCTTGTGCCTTGTGCATAGAGGTTGACCAGTTGGCCCTCTCTGTCACTCTGTTCCACTACTTGACTCTACCTGGGTGGAGCTGGGCTCCTTGAGGGTTTGTTGATCAGTTGATTTGCTTCTGTGTTTATGTATAGCCTGTTCAGTGACTTGTCACACTAGATGCCAGTGCTACCTTGTTGAGGGCCAGGGTGACAGGTACAGTGTAGGAAAGTCTGTCACACAGTGGGGACAGACTCAACTGTTGCAGGTTCACCACTGGCACAGCAGAAGCCGACCACAGGTGGCCAGAGGTGTTATGTGCACAGCATTTAGGCCACAAGCGCCGTGGGCTCTTGCTGTTGGGGACCGGAGGGCTGGCTGGGATGTGGATGGGCACAGGCAGGACGGACAGTGCTGTGGGTGCTGGCTCTTAGGTACTGTCCGGGGCTGCTCTAGAGGTGCTGATGAGGGTGCAGCTGAGCAGAGGAGCAGGCATAGTCCTGGAAGGCTTCCCAGAGGGCCTGGGACAAGTTAGAGGACCTTTGTGGCTCCCATGGCTTTGTTAAAAAAATTTTTTTTATTTGATTAAAAATGAGGTGTGTATGTACTTCTGTCTGGGTGAGTATGCATATGTGAATGCAGGGGTACATGCATGCAGGTGTCAGGGAGGCCAGAGCTGTTGTGTCCGCTGGGCCTGGAGTGACAGACAGTCGTGAGTTTGATGTGAGGCTGGAGGTCAGCGCTGTTCCTCAGGATGGTGTCCCCTCTCCCTTTTTTTGAAAAGGGTCTCACTGACTGAGACTCTCCATTGGCCTCCCTCCGCCTAGGATTGAAAATGTGTACTACTGTTCCCAGCTTTTTTTTTTTTTTTTTTTTTTTTTTTGTATTTATTTTTTTTGGGGGGGGGGGTTTGAGACAGGGTTTCTCTGTGTAGCTTTGCGCCTTTCCTGGAGCTCGCTTTGGAGACCAGGCTGGCCTTGAACTCACAGAGATTCACTTGCCTCTGCCTCCCGAGTGCTGGGATTAAAGGTGCGCGCCACCACCGCCCGGCCTGTTTTTTTTTTAATTTTTAAATTATTATTATTATTAATTTTTTTGTTGTTTTTTGAGACAGGGTTTCTCTGTGTAGTTTTGTGCCTTTCCTGGAACTCACTTTGTAGCCCAGGCTGGCCTCGAACTCACAGAGATCGGCCTGCCTCTGCCTCCCGAGTGCTGGGATTAAAGGCGCTACCACCGCCCGGCAATCTTTAAATATTTATTTATTTATTTATTTATTTATTTATTTATTTATTTATTTATTTATTTATTTATTTATTTATTATTTTTGAGTTAAATCTTCCCATATGGTCCTGGCTGTCCTGGAAATTGCTTTGTAGACCAGGCTGGCCTTGACCTCACAGAGATCTTCCTGCCTCTGCCGCTCCCAAGTGCTGGGATTAAAGGGGTGTGTTACTATACCTGCTTTTTTTTTGTGGGCTGAGGGGATTTAGGGCCTCACGCTTCTTACATGGCAAGTGCTTACTTCCTGAGCTAGCCCCCTAGCTCCTGGCACCTCCATTTCTTCTCTTAGACCGACCATCATGATCTCAGTGTGCCGGTCCTTCTGCCTGCTCCAGATCATTCTGTGGTTGGCGGCCTGTGAGTCCTTTAGGCTAGCCTTCTGTTTTACTGAGCCTCCTCTCTGCCTCTTATAGGACCTGGAGCAGAAGCTATGCCTGCAAGAGCAGGATGCAGCTGTGGTGAAGAGCATGAAGTCTGAGCTGCTGAGGCTGCCTAGGATGGAGCGCGAGCTGAAGAGGCTGCGTGAGGAGAACACTCATCTGAGGTGAGGACCCGTGTGCAACCTGCTGCCCCTAGCTGGAGTTGGCTGCCTGGGCTTGGGGTCTCTTGGGCCCTCCCCAGATGTGTGGCTGTTGGCATGACTGTCCTGGCCCCATAGGGAGATGAGGGAGACCAATGGACTGCTCACAGAGGAGCTGGAAGGTCTGCAGAGGAAGCTGGGCCGTCAGGAGAAGATGCAGGAAGCTCTGGTTGACCTGGAGTTGGAGAAGGAGGTGAGTAGTGGGTGAAGCATGTCTCCAGGGCTTTCCTCTGCCCTGTGTGGAGCACCCTGGGCATCTCCGTCACACACAGTAACTGGTCCGCCATGGGGCTGCTGTAGTGGTGTAGTGGATAGCGCAATCAGTTATGAGACTCTGTAGTCACTGCTGACTATTGCAGATAGAAGCTTCTCTGACTCGAGCTGACAACAGTGTGTTCTATGGGCATAAATGTAGCTATTTAGAAGGCAACTCAGCAGGTCCGTTATGTACATAGTTGTTGCTTCTGTATTAGAGTCCATGACATCCTTAGCCATGGGCTTTTGACTGGGTTTACAGTGCCAGATGGGACTTCCCTCTTCTGGAATGAGCACCAGATCTAATCGGAAAGCAGTTGGTTACCCTGGTAACATACCTGCCATGGTTGCACCCTTCGGCTCACTTAGCTTGGTTGCTTGTTCTTGTACACACAGGTTCTAACGCTGGATAAGGCTGTTGATCACAGTTCTTCCCTAGCGGCCTGCATAGTTCCTTGCAGCACTCACCCCAAGGATGCCGAGCTAATAGGGAGGAAGCATCTAGCAGTTGTAGTTTGATTTCTCTGTTCTCCGTAGTGTGTGTTGTCCGTAGCAACAGTGTCTTACCGTGTAATTCTGATGGGCAGCCAAGAGCAGTACAATTTCTCTCCATTGTTTTAGAGCCTCAGAGGCCTCTCTGACCCCTCTTCCTTGTTTTGAGACAGTCTCTCACTGAACCTGGAGCTTACTAAATGAGCTAGCCTGGATGACCAGTGGGCTCCAGGTCTCTGCCTGTCTCTTCTCCTTTAGCCTTGGTTTTAGGTGACTGCTCCTATGCCCAGCTTTTGTTAAATGAGTGTTGGGATTAAACTCAGATTTCATGCTTGTGTGGTGAGCTGCTTGCTGGACCGAGCATCTGTCTCCCCAGTTCCATCTCTGTCTTCTTTTGAGGTCCAAGGCAGCTGAGGGCCTGGTACTTACTGCACGGTTCTCTGTGACCAGCTCCTGTCTGTTCGCACAGTCCCAGACAGGCCTCTCCTGGAGGCTGGCTGAGACCCGGCACTTTTTTTGTCCTTCCCCTGGCGTTCTGTCTAGAGAGCCTTTCTTCTGGTTTTGAGTGAGTGAGTTCATTAAGTCTACAGCAGGCAAAAGGTAAAGAAAACAGCAGCAAGTAGAGAGAGAGAGAGAGAGAGAGAGAGAGAGAGAGAGAAAAGCAGCAGCAGCGCACAGGACACAGCATCCAATTGGGTGCTTAAGCATCCCGCAGAGATGACTTGGAAGTCCTGCTGGGGTTCCCAGTGGAGAGTTTTGGGCAGACTGTCCTCTCCATGGGTGATGCATCCGGCTTCACGTTCTCACCACAGGTGCTTTTATACCATGAATAAGCAATGGTTACCTTTGGTGGATGGTTCCCCTCTTAGCTATTCCCAAGGACCAAGTGGTTTTTTTGTTTGTTTGTTTGTTTGTTTTCTTTCTGAGACAGAGTTTCTCTGTGTAACCCTGGCTGTCTTGGATCTGTAGATCCATGAGTGCTGGGATTAAGTGGTGTGCCACCATGGCCCAGTACCAAGTGTTTTTAGTGCCATAGCAGCTTGTAGTTCTCTTCCTCCTTGTTGCAGGACAAGGGGGTTCAGTCTGTAGTCGAATTTCTTTACTCTCTGTTCTTTGGGAGGCCCACCACCCAGCTCCTAAATAATCACATGGAAACTTATTCTTACTTATGAATGCCCGGCTTTAGCTTGGCTTATTTCTAGCTAGCTTTTCTTAACTTATCCCATCTACCTTTTGCCTCTGGACTTTTATCTTTCTCTATTTCTGTAAATCTTTTCTTTCCTTCTTAAACCATGTCTGGCTGGGTGACTGCCCCCACCCCACCCCCCTTTTCGCTCTTCTCTTCCTATTTATTCTCTCTGCCTGCCAGCCCCACCTATCCTTTCTCCTGCCTCACTATTGGCTGTTCAGCTCTTTATTAGACCAATCAGGTGTTTTAGACAGGAAAAGTAACACAGCTTCACAGAGTTAAACAAATGCAACATAAAGGAATGTAACCCGTCTTTGCATCATTAAACAAATGTTCTACAGCATAAACAAATGTAACACATCTTCAACTATTATTCTACAATACCTGTCCCGGGACTTGAAATAAACTGATTGAAGTCTGAGACAAGGAAGCAAGGAAGGCCAGCTTGGTCCCTGAGCCCACTTTGAACAGGTGCAGACAGCACATGACATTTACCAATGTAATTTATATCACACCTAGATCTAATGTTCAGTCTTTGACTTTTTTTGAGGTTTAGGATGTAGAATCACATGAACGTGTGCTGGCTGTTGACCCTGGGTCAGTCCATGCCCTGTCTGTCTTACGGAAAACAGTCAGGGCCTGGCATGGAACAGTGTCTCATGGAGGAAATGGCCATAGGAAAGTTAGTAGCTGAGCACCTGCCCCGCTCTTTTAAGTTTTTATTTTATGTTTTTATGTTTGTGTATATGTGTGTGTATGTATGTGAGAAAGAGTGAGTGAATGCACATGCCGTAGTGTGTGTGTGTTTGTATGCATGTGTGTATGTATGTATGTGAGAGTGAATGCACATGCCATAGTGTGTGTGTGTGTGTGCATGTGTGCGTGTGTGTGTATGTATGTGAGAAAGCGAATGCACATGCCACAGTGTATGGGTGTATGTGTGTGCGCACATGTGTATATGAAAAAGAGTGAGTGTGCCAAAGCATATGTGTATATGTATGCTTGTGTGTGTGTGTAAGTGTGTGTGAGAAAGCGAGTGAATGTATGTTCACATTGTGTAGATGTCCCAGGACAACTTGTGAGAGTAGGTTTTCTCCTAGCATGTGCATTTTGGGGATCAAACTCAATTCACCAGGCACGTTGGTGAGTTCTTTTGCCCTCTTGCTGGCCTTCTTCCCATCTTGAGTGATTTTGTTTTGTGGGGTTCGAGCTGGTATAGAACAGGCACACAGCTATGGTTGGCTCTGTCCCCACATTGTGGCTGGCTAGACCCATCTGAGCCATCCTTGGTCCTGGCCTACCATAGAACTGGGGAAAACTTGGCTCTAGCGTGGAGTTCATCTGCCTAGGGCTTAGCATTCTCCGAGAGGCTCCTGGAAGGTCAAGAGAGATCTGCCCTTGCGGTAAGGACTGGGTTTGTCCCAGGCCCAGGCTTCTGCAGGACTGTGGCACCTCACAGTGCTGGGAATGTGCCTGGACTTGCGCCATAGGGCAGAAAGGGGCGAGGCGTAGGCTAACCATGTACCTTCTTGGGCTAACATGGCATAGCCACCTCTGGTCTCAGATGGGACGGGGGACTCCAGTACCTTTGTCATTGTTAGCTTTCACATGACAGTTGCTGGGCAGGGGACGTTGATGATTCTAATTGTCTTTCTAGAAACTGCTTGCAAAGCTGCAGAGCTGGGAGAAACTGGACCAGACCATGGGCTTGAATCTCAGGTGGGTGAGTTGCTGCTGTCTCTACCCCGGGTTGTCCTTCCTGTGCTGTCCTCTGCCTTCTGGCTCAGAGTCCTCAGAGGACAGGGCAGGCAGGCTTCTTCGTGTGCTGTGGTGAGGAGCTCTTGTTTAGGCTTACTGGGTGGTTTGCTTGGAGGGAGGTAGAGCCTCATTGTAAGACTGTTGAGAATCTGCATATCCACAGAGCGGGCAGCATTGCACTGGCCTGCATGTTCACAGGACCCTGTGTGTATAGGGAAGCAACTGCTTTGGGAGAAAATAATGTCTTTTAGGTGATGATAACCTGTGGGGGTGAACTGAGTTAAAACCCCATCGTCCTGGAAAATTCATGTCCCAGTGGAGCCGATGGAGCATCCCATGTGACTGGTCTGTCAGGCATGAGTGGAGAGATGTGGAGTGGGTCAGAGGGCAGAGCTGCTGGGCACTGTGTGTTCAACACATAGCAAGGGCAGAGTGTTCCTGTTGCTGTCCCACCTGCACACTGCTGTGTTCTGGGGTGCCATTCATTGCTGATCTGCCCCATTTGTGGTTCAGTGTGGGGTGCCCTTCAGCTGCCATTACCAGCGGTGAGCCTTGGCCTGGATGTTATCCCTCAGGGTGGCCATGTCTTTCCAGGTTTCAGGGAAGATGGGGTACCGATGGTTGAGATGAGCTGTTGGAGCTTAGGCACAGGCTTGTGGGATTCAAGTGGCCCTTTTTTTGTTTTAATACTTCCGGCTTGCTGGCTGTCTTTCCCGCTGCTCTGAGAAAGGAGGCCAGATGGAGACTGCCTGAGCTCAGCTGTCTCATAATCACACTGTCCCCTGCTGGCTCCGGAGTCATCACCTTCCAGTGGCAGCGGTGCCTTCCGTCACTTCTGTCACTTGACGGCGTCTCTTCGTTTCCTCTCCAGCCATCTGCAGCATCTTCCTTCAGAGGCTAGCCCAGCAGGCCCAGGGCTGCATGCTTCCTCCTGCCCTCTGGGTTTGTTAGCTCCTGGCAAGGGTCCCTCCTATTCCCAGGGCTGCTCTGCCCAGACAAGACACCTCCGTGACTTCTTTCCTGTGACGGAGATCAGAGGCCCCTCATGCTCAGTTGGACCAGCCCTGTTGGAACACTGGCGTGCTGGTGTGCCTGTGTGCCCGCGTGCCCTGTGACCGCCAATCAGGCCTGTGGAGCCATTGCCCTTTCTGGAGTAGCACAGGCCTTGGCCGGGTTGCAGTGTCTAGCTGCTCTTTGAGCCCTTTGGGTCTATTTTCCCAACTCTCTGCCCTGTCAAAAGCTGGTGTGAAGGCAAGCTCATCCTTGGGTGCTGTCTGGCTGCCTGTGCTGGGCAAGAGGGAGGAGTGGTGGTCCATGTTTTCATGGAGGAAGGTAGGGACACCCTTCTCAGAAGCTGCACTGCCTTGGACCTCTCTTCTCTTAAGTGAGGAGGAGTGCATGGCTTTTCCCAGCTGTACCTGTGAGGTCCAGTAGGGTCATGTCCTTAGGAAGCATCTCACCTGATGAATGGCCTTTCTGGAAGGTGGAGGACGCTGGCTTCCTTACAGCTGTTATGTATACACTTCCCTGGGGTGCTGAGGCTGCCTGGCACCTTGGAAGCCTGCTTACCTTCCTTATGCATCCTAGGGCAGAGGTTTGGGTACAGGGATCCTGGGTAACTTGTATTCCACCCCTGTGGCCACACTCGTCCCATGATGGTATGGGATGCAGGCCAGCTGCACTAAACGTGCCTCGTTATCACAATAATCTGGGTTTGAGCGTTGAGGGTATATGCTTGAGTGTGCACTTAGAATGTGTGAAGCCCTGGGTTCATTTCCCAGTAACTCATCCTGAAAAAAGGTGTGGGGGCTGAGCTGGCTCAGTGCATGAAGCACTTACCATGCAAGCTGGACAACCTAAGGAAGGTCTCTGGAACTAGGCAGAGGTGGAAGGAGAGAACTGATCCCACAGTTGTCCTCTGACTGCCGCCATACATGGGTCATAGCATTTGAGTACTGATGATCCGTCTCACATACACGACAGAAGCAATAGAAACTAAGAAGTAAAACAGCCTTAGAGTGTGCAGGAAGTTGAGGTTCTGGATTCTCTGGTATGATGAAGATTTTGGCTTTTACCTTTTTTTTTTTTTTAACCCACTGTTTGTTTGTTTACTTATTTATCTATTTATTTATTGTGTGTGTGTATGCACATGAATCTGTGAGTTCATGTGCATCACAGTGTGCAGGTGCCTGTGGAGGCCAGAAGAGGGTGTTTGATCCCCTGGAACTGGAGTTACAGGTGGTTGTGAGCTGTCATTTAGGTGCCAGAACCTGAACTTGAGTCACAAAAGTAGTGAGCACTCTTAGCAGCTGAGCCGTCCCTTCAGCCCCAAGCCCTGCCACCCTTTTTGGTGTGCGTGTATGGGCAGGCTTTGGGTGCTGTTGCAACTCTTGTGCACAGCTGGGAGAGTGACTGGCTGAAGCCTGGGATGGATGAGATTAGACGAGATGCAGGACGGGAGCAGAAGTAATGTAAGGGCGGGGGTGGGGAAGGGGTGGGGTGGGGGGATAGTTGGGGTTCAGTGCCGGACCTGCGATTCCTCAGGAGAACTCACACATTTGCTTGTTCACATATTCGTACCTGTATGCACATATGCACAGGCACACATGCATGCATTGACACATAAGCATAAGCACACGCATATACACATACTGTAACCAGTTCAAGCACCCACTCTGTCTGGAGACCTGACCAGGCTTTCAGAAGCAGGTGCTCCTGCCTGCATGCCTGGAGCGTGACTGACCTGTGGGTCTGTGGGTTCTGAGGTGCAGCTACCACTAGGTGGCACTGCCCCCTTGAAGATCAGCTTTTCTCATGCAGGCCTGTGGACACCCCTAGCAGCCCGTCCTGGGACCTAGTAGTCTTCCCACAGGTACTTCCTCAGTAATGTCAGCATCTTGTTAACCAAGGGATCTAGGTCCAGGGGCTGCCTGCTATGGGCAGGCAAGTTGTTGCTTTGGCCTGTGCCCTGTCTGCCCGTCTGACCATCATCTCTCAGAGTCCTGTGTCCCCTCAGGTCTGAGTGCTGCTGGTGTCTGGTGCAGATCCTGTGAGGATGTAGCCCTGGTCGTCCTGGGGTGCCCAGCCCTAATGTAGTCACTACTTCCTAGTTGCTACAACAAAGTGCCCGATAGAACAGCTTCCAGATGGGCTGTTCTGGCTCCTGGTTTGAGTGTGAAGTCTCAAGGTGGGGAAGGCGTGGCGGGCGGCAGGAGTGTGAGGAGGAGCTGCTCACACTGTCTACAGTCAGGAAGCAGAGAGGTGAATTGTCTTTTTTATTCACCACAGCTCAATTCAGTAGTGCCACCTACATTTAGGTTGGCTTAAAACTCCCTGGAAACACCTTCACAGTCATGTCCAGATGTGTGTCTGCTAGGTAATATTAAATCCAGTCGAGAACAGTGTTCTGCCCTGTGTGAGTTCCTCATGGTAAAACAGTGTCGCTCTCTGCAGTGTGACACTTCTTATAGAGTTTGAGGAGCTTAGAGCTATTAGGAGGAGTGTTTGAGCAAGTTGACAGAGGGAGTCAGATGCTGAACTGTAGAGAGATTGCTGTGTGTCCTGTGCATTGGGCCACATGGGCCAGGACAGACAGGCCTGTACCTGTGATGTGTCCAGTGCATGCAGTCATGTGGGCTAGGGCACATGCTTCGGTCTCCCTATGTTGAGTCCAGTGTATACAGTCATATGAGCCGGAGCAGGCAAGTCTGTCCCTGTTTGTGTCCAGTGCAAGAGGGTCACGTGGGCTGGGGTGAATGAGCTTGTCTCTCTGGGATGCATCTAGTGCCGTGGGTCAAGTAGGCTAGGACAGATGGCATGGTTGTGGTGTGTTTATGCAGAGTCACATGGGGCAGGACACATAGTTCTTTCTACCTGTGATGTATCCAGTACACAGGGTCATGTAAGCTGTACTTGGGGTCATGTAAGCTGGGGTCATTTGGGCTGGGGGTAGACAGGCTTTGTGACATGGAGAGTAATGGGTAGGACAGAGTCTGGCAGTGTATATATATGATGCTGTGGTATGGGACCGGCAGGGCCCTCTGTGTTGTGGGGAGTATTGGTGATAGCGAGCTTGTGACCCTCTTAATCCTCAAGGACTTTGGGGTTTGGCACAGTGTTGGCCTGGGGGATATGGAGAGTGGTGACATCTTGACATTGCTCTCTCAGGGTAGACTGTGGGAAGGACTTACAGTATGGAGAGTGAACGACTGGAGACAGCAGTCTCCTGTGCAGGGCAGTGTGGCTGCGGAATAGTAGGGAGAGGCTGGTGGGGGGGGGTGGAGCAGGATGGAGGGCGCTAATCTTGAGGAAAATCAGCTGTTTCCATAGAGCATTTCAAGCTGGGAGATTGGTTAACAACCCAGCACTTGCTTTTGATTGAGAACTTTGAGCAGGCTAGGAAAGGAGAGAGATTGTGCAGCCAGATAGAAGGCACCTGTAAACAACTGTCGGCGATGTAAGACGGGTGGCCGGCACGAGAGGGATGAGAGCGTGTGTTCTCAGCACTGTAGATGCTGGACCGGGGGCTGCCCCTCACTGGGATGAGGCCACGTGTTCTTCCCTTCCTCCTGATTGTCCTCACCTGTGTGACTAGGTAATTGGAGAGCAGGTCATCCTGGGACAGAGTGGGTGGTTCCTTGGGTAAGTATGCTGGACTTGTTCCACCCACATAAAAAGCCACGCATGGCTGCATGTGCCTGGAGCCCTCGCGCTGGGAGAGAGAGAGACAGGATTGCAGGGGCTTGTCCGCTAGCCAAGCTCCAGGTTCAGTGAGAGATCCCATTTCGAGAGAATGCAGTGGAAAGTGATGGAGCAGAACACTGTGACAACCTCTGACCACACGTGTGTGTTCACATGCACGTATGTCGCTCTCCCCAAACAATCAGGATGTGCGGTCTGGATAGAAAAATACTAACTATCTGGAGACCACAAAGTCATGTAGGAATTCCAAGTATCAATAAAAAGCGGCTTGAAACCATTAGTCGGATCAGCAGGGTCCTAGGACTGGTGGCAGTGGACAAGGATGATGGGATTTATTTCTGAGTCCCGTGGCGACCTGTGGGAAGGACACGGCATGTACAGTAGCATCGGAGCGGTGCAGCACTTAGGGATAAATTTAACAGCATGTCCAAGATCTGTGCTTTGCAAACATAAGACGCAGCTGTCGGTAATTATGGCTGACCTAATAATGGCGGGACGTGGCAAGAGACGGGGGAGGAGAAAATAGACCCTTCCCTCTCTGCTCTCAGTCGCCCGCTCGGCCCGCACCCTGACACCAGATGTGGGTGTGTTTTTCTGCACAGCAAGCAGTTCTCCAGTTGACGCCAGCTGGGCGTCCTACAATCTGAGCTCAGACGCTGTCTGTCAGAGTTCGGGTTGGATCCCACGGTGGAGGCCTCAGACCCGAATGACTGGCTCACTCTGAGGCCTGTTCTCAATCCCAGGTTGTCCCAAATTCCAGCAGACTGGTTCCAAGGCCAGGCTCCCAGAACCCCCTTGGGTTGATTTTCTAGAGGTGCTCAGAGAATGCAGAAAAGCCTTTATTATGCTTGCCCATTGTTGTTTGGTTTGTGTTTTTGAGACTTACGTAGCCCAGGCTGGCCTCCAACTCACTGTGGAGCTGATCTTGAATTCTTGATCTTACTGTTCCATTTCCCGAGTGCTCGGATTGCAGGCACTCACCACAGGGTCCACTGCGTACAGTGCTGGGAGTGGAGCCCAGACTTTGGGCACTGACCAGGTGTGCTGGCTAGTTTTATGGCAGCTTGACACAAGCTGCAGTCGTCTGGGAAGAGGGACCCTCAGTTGAGGCAGTGCCCCCGCCAGACTGGCCTGTGAGAAGCCTGTGCTGCCTTTCCTTGCTAATGACTGATGTGGTAGAGCCCCGTTTACTTGGAGCAGTACACCCCCGGCAGGTGGTCCAGTGGTGTAAGAAGTATAAGAAGGCAGGCTGAGCAAGCCGTGAGGAGCAATCCAGTGAGCAGCACCCTCATGGCCTCTGCTTCATTCAGTTCTTGCCTCCAGGTTCTGCCTTGAGTTTCTTCCCTGCCTTCCCTGGATGATGGACTATAAGCTGTAATCGGAAGTAACCCCTTTCCTCCTTCATCTTGACTTTGGTCATGGTATTTATCACAGCAAACAGAAACCCTAATTAAGGCACTAGGCAAGCATTCTACCAACTGAGGCACAGCCTGGGTCCTGTCAGTTCCTCGTTGGCAGTATACCTGCACCAGCTGGAGTAGTTGAGTCACTCCCCAGTTCTGCATGGTATGGACAGACCGATTTCCCCAGGCTGAGGGACAGTTACTTTGTTTCCCCCCAATAAATAGCATCGGCATCGGTTGGATAAATTCCTAAAGGAATTTTTTTTTCTTAGTTCAAAAGAAAGTATGTGTTTAGAATTGATAGCTGATGCCAAATTGCCTTTTGAAAAAGCCGTATTTCTATACATTTCAGTCAGGGTATGGGAGCCCAGGGCTTAATTGGGTGAGTGTGCTTTCGAAGGTTCAAGCAGAGATCCGGGGTGAGTCACAACAGCGAGGAGAGCAGGCGACTTCGCTGGGTAGGCTTTTTAAACACTATACTTAGCAATTCAGATGGAAACGCAGGCCTTATTAGGTAGGCTCAGAGAGGGTGTCGGACCCCTCTGTATGCAGGCCTGTGTTTTGTGGAGGGAATAATTTACCAGTGGCTGAATGCCTGGCTACTTGGCACCTGACTCGTGTCATTTTTTATGCCCGAGCCTGGCCTTGCTTCAGACCCTGCTGGGTGGTCATTATACCTGTCAGCATGTGTGTGGGCTGACTGGCACTGAGGAGTGGTGTGGTGTGGGCCACGGGAGGACAGGCAGCTCCCCACGTCAAACTGCTGACCTGGAGTCAGAGTTGGAGGCCAGCAAGTGCTGACCTGGACTTTGCTGAAGCATCATTGCTAGGCCAGCCAGATGACATGTTCTGAGGACAAGCTTCCCTGATGTGCCAGGCCAATTAGGGGGACCGTGGGGAGAGTGACTGTAGATTTCTTCCAAGGTGGGAGCAAATTGGCCCACCTGGCCGCACACTTGTGCTAACCTGCTTTCTCTGCTCAAGGTTTGTAATGACCTGGGTGTCTTGTTGATGGATACCCAGCGCTCCCCCCATGCATGGGAGGTAAACGAGCTGTCAGGTGTCTTGAAGAAGCAATGTCCATCATGGCTTTGCCTTTCTTTGAGGCCTAGCTGTGGAGGAGGGAGATTTGAGAAGCATTTGGCCTCTGGGTACTTGCAGTGTGGGCCTTTCTTGGGCTTCATTTGGTTTATTGCCAACAAGCAGCTTGTGCGGGACCTGTGTCCTGGAGAGGGAGGACCCAGCTGGCTTATGTGTTTGTGTTGGGCTCCCCTGCCAGTGGTCTGGGGGACTTAAGTGTTGGCTCATTCCTGACAGCCCCCCTGCTTTCCGCCCTGGAGATTGTGAAGGTTTGGTGGTGGCCATCTTTTCAGTCTTCCGAGTCAGGACCTAAGGGTAGGTAGGCTGGTCCACAGAGCATGGGCCTTCAGTAAACACTGGGGAGTATGTCTGCAGGCTGTGTTTGTGGTGCATGGCTGTTGCCTCTGGGCTTGCCTAGCAGCTCTGACAAGGCACCGCCCACTTGTGCCTTCAGGTGGGAAGCAGGGGCTTCAGGGTCACAGAGCCACCCTGACCTGTAGGGTTGGGAAGGCAGCCCCTCTGTTTCTTTGCCCCTTGGGAAGTTGCAGGAGGGTCTTCTTGGGGTACTGATGGCCATCTGCTTGAGGTGGATGGGCTCACAGTCCGTGGGGAGGGCCGGGAGGCAGATGTTCTGTGTTGGCTGTTGTCGTCCCTGTGCCTGTCATGCACCAGAGCAGGTCTGGAGGCAGTGGGATGCAGAGCATGGAGGACAAATGCTTTCTAGGCAGACCCCACACACGCACCAGGCAGCTGCGGGCTCAGCAGGGAGCATCCTGGCCCGGCAGTGCTCCGCACTGGTTCTACCCATGGTGCTTCGGGGCCTTTCTTCAGGTTCTACAGCTAGGGCTCATCCCCAGTGCCTCCTCTGCAGCTGAGCCTTGAGGGCATTGAACATGTGATTCACACCCAGGGTGATGTGACAGGAGGTGACTGTGGCAACCTCGCTGGTGTCACAGCTGATTTCTGTTCCCTTCCCCCGTTTGTTTTTTGATGTGTGTATATGTGTATACATGTATGTAGAGGCCAGAGGTTGATGTCAGGTATGTCCTCAATCACTCTCTGCCTTCTTTCCTTTCTTCTTTTATTGTTTGAGAATTCCATATATGTCTATGTGTTTTGATCAAACAGCCCATTCCCTACAGCTCCTCTCCACTAGCCCCTCCCAACTTCATGTGTTGTTTTTTTTAAACTTACTGAGTTTACTTACTGCTGCCAGTGTGTGCATAGGTGTAGGACCATCTACTGGAACATGGGTAGCATTCACATCCCAAGAGAAAACCGGCTTCCTGCCCCAGCCCTCCTCCATCCGTGGTAGGTCTTGTACATGCCGTCAGAATCACCGAGTTCACGAGTGCAGTGGCCTTGTGTCTGGAGGAGACAGCTTCACAGCAGTTATCGGATACCTGTGGCTCTTTGGAACTCCCCACACCCTCATTTCACAGTGATCCCTGAGTCTTGAGAGCATGAGTTTGGTTTTGATGTCCCGTTTAGGGCTAAGTACTCCACAGACTCTTATTCTCTGCACACCAATCAGGTATGGGTTTCTGTAGGAATTATTGTCTGTCACAAAGAAGCCTCTCTGAAGGTTGAGCGATGTACTAACCTGTGGGTATAAATATACGTACTGAGGGCAGCTTAACCTAGGTCTGTTTAGCAGAGTGATGGTAGCAGGCTCTCCTCTAGGGTCTATGGCTTGCCTGGTCATGGGTTCTTGGCCTGGTTAACAGTACCAGGCGTAGCTTCCTTTTGTGGCATGGGCTCACAGTGGTTGGAAGGTGGTTGGTCGCTCCTGTCACGCTTGCACCACGGTTGCACCAAGGGGCGTATCTTCCCAGGTTGGTTGTTGTAGAGGAGGGTTTACAGCTGAATAGGACTGTTGATCACTTGGCTCCCCCGTAGCTCGCACAGCACCCTCCAGCACCATGGTAGCTGGGCAGTTAGGGATGGAGCTTTCAGGTTGGTACCGGCTTGATTTACCTGTCCTGTGACTCCAGTATGTCTCTGCCTTAATTTTTAAGACAGGGTCTGTCTGTCACTCAAGCTGGAGCACGCCAGTCTGGTTAGACTGGCCAGTGAGCTCCTTGAGCCTCCTTCCTCCACTTCCCGGCCCTGAGATCACACACCGAGGCTGCTGTGCCCCTTCTTGAACCTCTTCTTCCCACCACACCCCAGACCCCTTTCTGAAACAGAGCCTTTCTCTGTAGCCTCAGCTGTCCTGAAACTCACTCTGTAGCCCAGGCTGGCCTCGAACTCACAGAGATCCACCTGCCTCTGCCTCCTGAGTGCTGGGATTAAAGGCGTGCACCACCACTGCCTGGCTGTATACCACTTTTTACATGGACGCTGGGGTTGAACTTGGTTCCTTCTGCTTGTGCTGTGTGCACTTTACAGACTGAGCCCGGTTGACTTTGTCTCAGCAGGGGCTTCACTGGGGTCCTGTCACCTACTGCCTCTTCTTCCGAAGCCAGGAACCTCAGGGGGCCAGGTCCTTCGAGCAGAGTGAGAGAGTCCTGGATCCCAGGGTGTGGAGTGCCTCCAAGAGGACTTACTGGAAGGGAGTTTTGAGGGGTGAAGACAGCCGAGCACAGGCTAGAGTCAGGGCTGGGGGCCTCTTCTGAAGCAGTGTGTGCCCACCTGCCCTGCACTGAGGGTTTTCCAGAAGCTGCCATGGCTCAGTGGGCCTATGCTATGCAGATTCTGGAGAGCAATTAGGAAGTTTTGGGGCCTGGTCTTCCCACATGCCCATCACCCTTGAGACCGTGGGGTGTGAGACCTAGACGGATCCCCTAGCCTCATGCACCTGTTAGTGGCCTGTTCTTTGTCACAGCAGCTGTCACTGGTGTCAGAAACTGCCCTGTTCAGAATGCAGTCGCTATCTGGCTTCTGTTTTGGGGATCCCCTAGCTGTTGAGTGTCCTAGAACCTAGGTCATTAGTTTCCTAGAGCCCCTACACGCCTTCTCCTGCATCTAGCCTCTCATCTGCAGAGTGGAGCTCTGTTCTTTCCAGAGAACAGCTAGAGGGGCAGCTAGGCCTGGGGGTGGCGGGCCCTCCTCCCACTCAGGGACTCTGGTGGAGAGCACCAAGCCCTTCCAGCAGATGCCTTTGTGTGGAGCTGCAACAAAGAGGACAGGTTTGCATTCAGAGCATCGGAGTGGAATTCTCATTTAAGTTGGGTGCCCTTCCATTCTCCACCCTGCCTTTGTGATAATTCAGCTCTTATCGGAATGAAGAGCCCCGGGCACCCCTAAAAACAGAGCTGCCATGCAGCTGAGCATGTTGAGCTCAGGTCTTCCTTTACACCTTGTCCCACACAGGCCAGGCCATATTCTCTGCTACCAGCAGCTTAGTGAGGGACTTGGGCCTGAGTCTCTCCATGTCAGCTTTGAGGCCATGGCTCCAACTCTTCAGTGTTAACCCAGGGCAGGCTGCCTGCCTGGGGCGGTGCCTGAGAGCCTGGGTCCTGCCACCCAACATTGCACTAGTATGTGCTTTCCATCCCAGAGCCTGGTCTGCTCTGGGGAAGGAGGGCATGTGGGCAGGTTTCAAGAGTAGCATCCCAGCTCCTGCTGCCCATGTGCTTGTCCCACTTGACCCTGGACCTTGTCCCTAGGCTACACCGGGTCCCCCCTGCCTTTGGTTGGATGAGGTGTTGCCTGGGTGGTGGGAGGTGGAAGATTCTGAAATGAAGTATGAAACACTGTCAGTGTTACACATGCCACACTCACGGGACACTGAGTGCCAGGTCCTAAGCTGCAGGCAGCCTTCCACGTCTACAGAACACCACAGCTTGATGTGGGACACAGTGGCGGCTGTCAGGATGTCCTGGGAGTCTGGCTCTGGCTGAAGTGTGGCTTTGGCTGAGATCACGGTTGGCAGCACTTGTTGGATGATGCCAGTGGAGCACATGACAGATGTCACACATGGTGCTTCTTCATCTCAACACAGGTGTTAGAAAAGTCCTGGGATCGCACACCTGGGAATGTGCCTGGAAAATGCACTATGCCTTTCTCATTATCCTGTTTTTCCATTTGGAGCCAGTGAAGTCTCGGAATTCATTTTTGTTTTGCTTATTTTATTCTTGTCTTCAACTTTTTTTATTGAATGTATTTATTTTAGATGTGTATATTTATGTGAACACATACCAGGGTGTGGTATGGAGGCCAGAGGGTAGTTTGTGGATGTGAGTTATTTCTTCCCACCATGTGGGTTCCATCGTGTGGGTTCCGGGTATTGAACTCAGGTAGACAGGCCTGGTGGCAGGCCTCTTTATCCCTTGAGTCGTCTGTCTGGCCCTGGTTTTGGTTTTTGAGATAGGATCTCATGTAGCCCAGGCTAATCTTGAACTTGCTATGTAGCTAGGGATGACTTTGACCTTCTGATTTTTCTGCCTCCACTTCCCCAGTGGTGAGATTATAGGAGTCCACCACTGTGCCTAATTCATGTGGTGCTGAGGATGGAATCCAGGGCTTCAGGCATGCTCGGCAGGCACTCTGCCAACTGGGATATAGTCCCATTAGCGAAACCGTTTTGATGTAACTCTTTCCTGACTTGAGAGATCTCAGTTCGGGTGGAGTTGTGGTTGGGTATACTCCACAGGCTGGTGTTCTTGGACTGGGGCACCGTGGTGTGAACCAGAGAAGAACTGTCACCTGCCTCAGCATGAATCTATCTATCTTCACAGGCCCTGGCTTCCTGTGGCCTGTGCAAACTGGGGTGTGGACTATTGGAATGTCTGTTCTGTAGCTTGTCCTTAGAAGGAGGAGTCTGGGGGGCTGGAGAGATGGCTCAGCGGTTAAGTACACTGACTGCTCTTCCAGAGGTACTGAGTTCAATTCCCAGCAACCACATGGTGGCTCACAACCATCTGTAATGAGATCTGGTGCCCTCTTCTGGCCTGCAGGCATACATGCAGGCAGAATACTGTATACACAATAAATAAATAAATCTTTAAAAAAAAAAAAAAAACAAAAAAGAAGGAGGAGTCTGGTAGCTGGCAGGTGACCTGTGTTTATGGACTGCACGCCTGCCACATGTTCTAACACAGCCTCCTGGGCTGGGGACAGACCTGCTGTGCCTTTGCTGGTTTGATGCTGTGGTGGGAACAGAGGCCAGGCAGGTTCTACTCTGGAAGCAGGTGTCTTTCCAAAGGACCCGCAGTCCACTTGTGTGAAGATGGTCCTTGCTCGGAGGGTTCTGAGGTCCTTATCTGCCTGCAGGATGCACCGTCCAGGATATCCGTGCTGTGATGGCTGCAGTCTAGCCTGCTCCTTGGTAGTGTCTCTGCTCTTCCCTACCTGTCTATGGCTCTGTGTGGCCTCTGCCTGACTGTGTGGGACAGAGGCTTTGCGAGGGACCCATGGCCCAAGGTCAGCCAAGTAACCCTGTGTCTTGCTGGGCTGCATGGCTCATCCTGAAGCAGGGTGGGCTCTGCCCTTAGTAACCTCCATCCATCTGGCCAGCCACCTGGCGCCAGGCAGCTGGCCCAGCATCTTTGTGTGCTGTTCAGTCCCATGCTGTCACATTTCCCTTCTGCCAGGGGCCACCATTTTGGAGCATAGCACAACGCACATGTAGCAGGAAGCCCCAGCTGGAGGTATCGCTTACAGACCTGTCGCTTTCTACCATTTTGGCAAGGCCTGCTGGAAGGCTTGCTCAGCCCACCACCTTTGCCCTGCCTCCCAGCTGGGTCTGGAATTGCTCCTGGTGCGGAGGCTGCCAGGTAGAGGCTGCCAGGTGGAGCGCAGGCAGCCATCACTTGGGAGAGGAAACATTTAACTTTGGAGGCAGCAACACAATACCATCTCCTCTGTGGAGGCGGCCGAGGTAGAAGATTAGCAATTAATTCTTTATTACGTGCAAACTCCTCTCCAGTTCTGTGGAACCAAACAGTCCTCCCACCGCGAGGAGGGGCGGCTCCACTCGGTTCATTCCCCAGCGCACTGCTGCTCGTCTGCTCTTTAGCTGATAGGAATTGCTTCAAGTCTTGGTGGAAGACATTCAGACACGCAGTTCCCTGGCTTCCTCCTTGCTCCCCCGCCTTCCCCCCCTCTTCTCTGGTATAGTTTATTGTGTTTCGGTCTCAGGAGCATCTTGCTGTTTATTGGGATTGCAATTACAGAATGCAGGTATCAGCCGCCTTTTAGGCTAGACAAGTTATAGCACGTTGATTTTCGTTTTCTTTAAATTATAGCTTTTTTTTTTATTGACTTGTGAGAACATTGGCTCTGAGGAGAGTCACTAGGTGCTGTTACTGGTCTTGCCTTTAGTTTGGACAGTTTTATTATTTACTGTAGCTTGGCTGAACTGTCGGAGGCATGCCGGTAGGTGTTGCTTCTCAGTTATCTGCAAATTGTAAAGCGTGATGGTTTGGTTTTGGAGGCAGTATGGACTATATATAGGTCATTGCTGTTAAAAAACAACAGCCAATATGGACAGTATGAGTGACTGGACCCAGCTGTGATATGTCTAATAAAACTTTACTTTTGGACTGAGAGTATGGCTCATTGGTAGAGCACCTGCCTAGAATCCCCCAGTGAGGGGCTGGGGGTGTGGCTCAGTGGTAGAGCACCTGCCTAGAATCCCCCAGTGAGGGGCTGGGGTGTGGCTCAGTGGTAGAGTGCTTACCTAGCATGTGTGAGGCCCTGGGTTCCATATCCAGTAGTGTAAACAAACAGAACAACTTTGTTTTCAAAACCAGTATCTGGTCATTTGGTTTAAAAGCAGCATAGAGCCTCTGTTTCTTCCTTCTCAGTAGCTTGCTCCCCAGTGACTTTCTGCTCTGGTATCTGGGAAAGTTTTCCCTTCTCCTGGTCTGGGAGAATCTACCAGCATCTTGGCCCTTGTTTGGCAGTGGTGGTTGGGAGTGAGTCTAGTGCAGGGTCGTATCTCCAGACTGCAGGCAGTTCCTGTCCTCACTGGAACCTTGACCTTGGTCAAAGGGCACTTCTCATAGTGGCCTGCTCTCTGAAGGACATGGGACTCCCCTGTGGAGATCTGAAGGGACACAGCCCCTGTAGGGCAGTTTTAGGGTTGAGAACATGAATGCAGCATCCAGTGCCACAGCATGAGCTGAAGGACAGAGAGCAGGACCTGCCTGTCACAGGCCGGGAGAGCCCTCAGGAGCGAGCAGTTACCTGGCAGGGCTGGGTTCTCCAAATTGGCCCTATGGAACTTGCCCTTTAGACTGGGTGGCTGGTGCCCGGGGCTGCACGAGGACCTGCATGTCTGGGTGCATAGTCAGTCCTGGGCCACATGCCCTGCTTTCCTGGGAGTGGTGTGAGCTTTATCCAGCCCCCATTGCCCCCACCCCACCTCCGCCTCCTTCATCCCCAAGGCTGGGGTTGGGATTGAGACTATCAGCTTCCCCACGCTGGGCAGGGCTGTGGGCACACCCTCCCCAGTGCATGGTGAGCCCCACATCTGTACAGTAAGACCTGTTTTTTTTCCCATCAGCAACACGAACCCTTGTTTACGGCCTTTTCCATTTACTGACAACCCTTGCCAAATTAATTTTATTTAATTATCTCCCAGGGCTAAGCTTGAATACATTTTGTGTTAAATTCACAGTTTTTTTCCTTTTCTAACCGAAATGGACTTAATATCCTTGTTAAAATCTGATTAAAACTAAAATTGAGTTTTTTGAAGTCTGATTATCCCATGAAATGGAATTTTTAAACCTAATTACGGGTGGATTTGCATACACTTTTCAGCACCATTGAAAAGAAAGTTGAAGGAAATTTATTAATGACAGCCTTTCTCGTGTTTCCTTGGGGCATGACGTTGCTGTAGGAGCATGGGGGAGGCCGCGGAGGAAGGTTGCATTTCTCCCCAACCCCCTTTGGAAAAGATTTCAAAAAAACCTTCGTTCCTCAGAGACCCAGTTTCCCAGAAGGTTGCGCTTCGTCTTGTTTCTATTCTTTCCCTGCCATCGTTGTCTGGACTGTGTCCTGTTTCCCTGTGCAGAAGGCTGATCTTTACAGAAGGGCAGGGGTGCCAGATGCAGCCCCTCCTGGACTTCTGTCCCAGCCCACAGTATGGACTTGTCAGCAGCCAGCTGCAGCCGCCCTGACTTGAACTTACAGTCTGCGCTTCCACGTGCCTTCTTTCTGTCCACAGTGCAGTGGACATGGGTTTCCTCAGGTGCTTTCCACTAAGGTCCATTTCTGTGCTGTGTTTGGAGCCATGCTGCCTGCTCCCATTTCCTAATGGTGGGCGAAGGTCTCAAGCCCAGGCTGTCAGGCAGGTGCTCTGCCACTGAGCTCCACGAGCTCCATTCCCAAGCTGTTTGTAGTGTTTATGGTAAAAATTATCTTCTTGTCACTATTAGCTGGGCCAAGCTTGGCTGAGCAGAATCACTTATGTCATGGCGCCCAGGAAGCTGGGGAGGGGAGAGAGCAAGAGCATGAATGAACAAACGAGAGAAAATTGGTTGGTTTCCTTCTTCTCCTTTGCTTGTGTCCACACCAGTGAGATAGTGTTGCCCATGCTCAGGTGGGCCTCACCTTCAGTTGATCCTTTCTGAACATGCCCTCGAGCCGGGTGTGGTGGCATACACCTTTTTAATCCCAGCACTCGGAAGCAGAGGCAGGCAGATCTCTGTGAGTTGTGAGTTCGAGGCCAGCCTGGTCTACAGAGCGAATTTCAGGACAAGCTCCAAAGCTACACAGAGAAACCCTGTCTCGAAAAACCAAAAAACTAAGTTGACAGTCAGAGTTGGCTGTCAAGGGCCCAGTGTGATGACTCAGTAGATGTAGGTGTTTGTCACACAGTCCTATGCATCTGTGCTTGATCCCTGGAGCACATGTAATGTAAAGGTAAGATGAGAACTGACTCCACAAGGCTGTCCTTGGACCGCCACACTCCTGCTATAGCTTGTGTACTCCTCACCCCATAATGGACAGAGGTAGACACGGACACACACACTATCATCATCATCATCATCATCATCTGTCCAACCTATTTTAGGTTTTTTTTTCTTTTTTAAGATTTTTTAGAATCAGCTTTGCATTTTTGTGTGTGTGTGCATGTACATGGGGATACATGAATCAGTGTACGAGTCTAGGATATTCACATTGTCCTGCAGCCCTTACACCAGAATTCTTGTTCACTTACTAAACACTGACTCCCTGGTCCCTGGTGTTGGCATTTAGGCATCTGTACTGGCTGCCCTTAGGGTCCTGACAGGGTATATCCTCAGCTGCAGCCACTCAGAGCATCCCTGTGCACATTCGCCGCTTTCCTTATAAAAGGCGGGCCTTGTCCACCCGCCTCCATCTCCTTTCTCTTTCTCTTCTTCATCCCCAGGGACCAGTCTCTGCCCCCTCTCTGCCCCCTCCTCTCCCCTCCCCTCAATAAGCCTCCTACGTGGGCCCTGTTGTATGGTGTGGCCCCTTCCTGCCGCTTTTAAAATACAGCACCTGGTAACCCCATTCAATTGTCTTCATGGTTTTTTGATCTGTGATTCTAAGTATCCAATAGGAGCAGGGTCCTTTGGTGTTCGCCACTTTGTGATTGGCTTATTTCGTTGAACATCATGTCCTCAAGGTTGCAGGTGACAGGATTTCTCTTAAAGATTTTACTTTTATTTATTTATGTGTGTGTGTGTGTGTGGGGGGGGGGTCTGTGTGTGGTTATGTGCACGTGTGAGTGCATGTACTTACAGAGGCTAGAAGAGGCATCAGATCCACTAGATCTGGCAGTCGTGAGCCACCTGATGTAGGTGATGGGAACTGACCCTGGGTCCTCTGAAGGAATGCAAGCACTCTGCATCTCTCCAGCACCCCTCCACCCCCATTTTGGAAACAAGTTTCATATTGTCCAGGCTGGCTTCAAATGCTGCATAGGATGTCCTTGAACTTCTGCGCAAGGGGATTACCAAGAGTGTCATCCATGTTTGGTTCCGTGTAGTGCTGGAGAACAGAACCAGGCCAGGGCTTCATGTAGATTAGGGAAGTTTCTGCTGACTCAGCCATATCCCAGCTCAGCGTTCTGTCAGTACAACCTCAGGGCAGCAGCTCCCCTGTAGAAAACATTTTTCTCTTCTCTCTCTTTTCTTTTTTGGGGGTGGGTAGTACTGGAGATTGGACCTACTTCTTTATTTTTTTTAAAATGTATTTTATAATTTAATTTAATTTTACATACCAGCCATGGATTTCCCTGTCCTCCCTCCTCCAGCCACCCTCCCCCAGCCCACCCCCCATTCCAATCTCCTCCAGGGCAAAGACTCCCCTGGGGATTCAGCTCAGCCTGGTAGATTGAATCGAGGCAGGTCCAGTCTCCTCCTCCCTTCACCCAGGCTGAGCAAAGTGTCCCTGCATAGGCCCCAGGTTCCAAACAGCCAGCTCATGCGGTCCCACTGCCTGGGGGCCTCCCAAACAGATCAAGTTAATCAACTGTCTCACTTATCCAGAGGGCCTGATCCAGTTGGGTGCTCCTCAGCTATTGGTTTATAGTTCATGTGTTTCCACTAGTTTGGCTATTTGTCCCTGTGCTTTTTCTAATCATGGTCTCAACAATTCTCACTCATACAATCCCTCCTCTTTCTCGCCAATTGGACTCCTGGGGCTCCACCTGGAACCTGGCCATGGATCTTTGCATCCGCTTCTATCAGTCATTGGATGAGAGTTCTAGCACGACAATTAGGGTGTTTGGCCATCCGATCACCAGAGTAGGTCAGTTCAGGCTTTCTCTCAACCATTGCCAGTAGTCTATTGTGGAGGTATCTTTGTGGATTTCTGTGGACCTCTCTAGCACTTTGCTTCTTCCTATTCTCATGTGGTCTTCATTTATCATGGTCTCTTTTTCCTTGTTCTTCCTCTCTGTTCTTGATCCTGCTGGGATCTCCCACTCCCCTAAGCTCTCTTTCCCTCGACCCTTGCCCTTCATTACCCTCCCTCACGTCCAGTTTGCTCATGTAGATCTCATCCGTTTCTCTGTCATTGGGCAATCCCTGTGTCTTTCTTAGGGTCCTGTCATCCTTTGTTTTACATCTAGTATCCTCCTATGAGTGAGTACATACCATGTTTGTCTTTCTGAGTCTGGGTTACCACACTCAGGATGATTTTTTCTAGATCCATCCATTTGCCTGCAAACCTCATGATGTCATTGTTTTTCTCTGCTGAGTAGTATTCCATTGTGTATATGTACCACATTTTCTTTATCCATTCTTCAGCTGAAGGGCATCTAGGTTGTTTCCAGGTTCTGGCTATTACAAATAATGCTGCTATGAATATAGCTGAGCATGTGCCCTTGTGGTATGATTGAGCATTCCTTGGGAATATGCCCAAGAGTGGTATAGCTGGGTCTTGGGGGGAGATTGATTCCCAATTTTCTAAGAAAGTGCCATATTGATTTCCAAAGTGGCTGTACAAGCTTGCATTCCCACCAACAGTGGAGGAGAGTTCCCCTTGCTCCACATCCTCTCCAATATAAGTTGTCTTCAGTGTTTTTGATCTTAGCCATTCTGACAGGTGTAAGGTAATATCTCAGAGTCGTTTTGATTTGCATTTCCCTGATGATTAGGGATGTTGAGCAATTCCTTAAATGTCTTTCAGCCATTTGATCTTCCTCTGTTGAGAATTCTCTATTTAGCTCTATAGCCCATTTCCAAAAGCAATCTACAGATTCAATGCAATCCCCATCAAAATACCAACACAGTTCTTCACAGACCTGGAAAGAACAATACTCAACTTCATATGGAAAAACAAAAAAACCCAGGATAGCCAAAAGAATCCTGTACAATAAAACAACCTCTGGAGGCATCACAATCCCTGACCTCAAGCTCTAGTCTAGAGCTACAGTAATAAAAACAGCTTGGTACTGGCATAAAAACCGACATGTGGTCCAATAGAATTGAATTGAAGACCCTGACATTAATCCGCACACCTATGAACATTTAATTTTTGACAAAGAAGCCAAATCTGTACAATGGAAAAAAGAAAGCATCTTCAACAAATGGTGCTGGCATAACTGGATGTCAACATGTAGAAGGCTACAGATAGATCCATATGTGTCACCGTGCACAAAACTTAAGTCCAAGTGGATCAAAGACCTCAACATAAATCCAGTTACTCTGAACCTGATAGAAAAGAAAGTAGGAAGTAGTCTTGAATGCATTGGCACAGATCACTTCCTAAATATAACACCAGCAGCATAGACACTGAGAGCAACAATTAATGAATGGGACCTCCTGAAACTGGGAAGATTTTGTAGGGCAAAGAACATGGTCAACAAGACAAAAACAACAGCCTACAGAATGGGAAAAGATCTTCACCAACCCCACATCTGACAGAGGGCTGATCTCCAGAACTCAAGAACTCAAGAAATTAGACATCAAAATGCCCAACACTCCAATTAAGGAGCTACTTCTTTATGCAGGTAAGGCAAGTACTCTACCACTGACCTGTAGCCCGGGGTCCTTCCTCTTTAAGGTCTACTAACTCATTGTATGGACTGGACACAAGATTTTTCTCTTCTGCTCAGACAAGAATGCATTGTTGCTCAGTGTCCCAGCTCTCTTGAAGAACTCTGCAGAGAACATACGTGTACAGACACTTGAAGATCACATTCCAGCTCTGGGGTTCACGCCCAGGCCATCCGTACGCTTCTTCTATTTTACATTATTTGAGAAACCACTGAGTGGGATCTGGGTGTCCAGAAATGCTCCAGCATGGGCCTAAGAGCCCCCCCTAAAGTGTAGGGCAGGAAGCTTATGATCAGCATTGAATAAATTCAGTGCTCAGGTGACAGTGGAGACTTGTAGAGTTGTACAGAGCACCTGTGCTTGCCTTATCACAGTGGGGGCACACATCTTTGGCTGCTAGTGTCCTGGAGTTAAAGAAATCTGCTTTTAGAGTTCTAGAAGTAAGTGGCTCACTTTGGAAAGAGTCTCTGTCCCCACAGGCAGCTCTCTAGCTTTGACATTGTTCTGTGTACTCTTCAGAGGGACACACATGAGACTCTCTTTGGATTCCTCTGTAATTAAAAAAAAAAAACAACCAACAACAAAACAGTATGTGCTCAAGCATATGTGTGTGTGTGTGTGTGTGTGTGTGTGTGTGTGTGTGTATGTGTGTACATGTGTGCATTTATGCATAACTCTGTCATTCATTCATTCATTCAATCGAGATAGGGTCTCTAGTAGCTGAGAGCACAGACTGGTACCACAGACCACAACTCCCTTTTGAGTTTTGAATGAGATGATAATGACATGCGGGGTGATGGACGACTCCTTGGTACATGACTGAAGGGTGTTGAAGACTCGTCACCTGCGCTCCCCTCAGGCGGGCAGGTCACAGCATGTTCCCTTACTTTCCCCAGCATTCCTCTCTGTTCCTGCCAGGCTGTTTCTGCCCCCAGGAGACAGCACTGTTCTCAGTTCTGTTTCCACCTATCAGTTTCCTCTGTTCTAGAATTGTAAATCAGGGAGCTGCGCTGTTTCCGCCTTTGATGGCTTCTTCTTTGTCCTGGGGCTGAGACAGAAGCTGGGTTCTGTCTCTGTAACTCTAGGATGGGGCCTGGTGACATCATCTCTGTCTGTGCTGGTGATCCTCTAGCTCCACGATCCTCTTGGCCTTGGCTTCGCTCAATACAACACTTTTCAGAGGAAGCATATTTTGGGGCCATATCAGGGGTCATTCCTTCTTGATGGGTGGTGGTCTATTTCAGGGACATGAGGGTGGCATTTGTTTTCTGTTGGGAATGGGGACATGGATGCCTCCATCTTGTGTATAGCTTGATTGCCTTCACCTAAGCTGGTACCTAAGAGTGAAATTCCTGGGCCAGTTAGTCAGTGTGTGTTTAGCCCCATGAGAATGACCAGGTGGTTTTCCAGAGAGGTCACTAGTTTGGGGTTCCTCTTGGACCCTGGAGATTCCGTTTGCTCTGAGTTAATTCATCAAGCCTGTTCATTGTTGTTTTTTATTTTTTTAAGCAATTATGTAATTATTCCAGTGGGTGTGAAGTGCTGTCTGCCTGGGATTTTTAATCCACATCTGCTCAGTGACTGATTCCCTAGTGTCTGTCATGAGCTCCTCCTCATGTTCTGAGTGGTGTGTGCTCTTTTGCAAGTGTCTGTTCTGTGTGTTTTACAACCTTTTGTTGGTTTATTTTATTGTTCTTTTGTGTAGGGTGATTATACTCTTGTGTTAGTGTGAGTGTGGGTGTGCACATGTGAAGGCACTCATGTGGAGGTCAGAGGGCAGTCTCAGGTGTCCTTGCCTTCTACCTTGCTTGAGACAGAGTCATCACCACTGGGAACTCCGGGTTGGGCGGCCTGTGAGGTTTGGGGCATTCTGAATCGCCCTCCCCTCCTGTCCCCCCAAAGGTGTGCTTGTGTTAGAGACTTAAGCATTACCTCTTCTACCCTGTGCACCCCCTCTCTCAAAGAGCCGTCTCCTCGTTCAGGAGGGATTTTGTTTTTGTTTTTTCCAGACAGTATTTCTCTGTGTGTAGCTCTGGCTGTCCTGGAACTCCCCCTGTAGACCAGGCTGGCCTTGAACTCAAAGAGATCTGCCTGCCTCTGCCTCCTGAGTGCCAGGGTTAAAGACATGCACTATCACCGCTTGGCTAGGAATTTCTTTCTTTTAAAGATTTATTTTTGTGTGTGTTGTTGTTTTGCCTGCATGTATGTCTGTGTGAGGATGTCAGGTACCCTGGAAGTGGACTTACAGACAGTTGTGAGCTGCCATCTGGGTGCTGGGAATTGAACTTGGTCCTCTGGAAGAAGCAGCCAGTGTTCTTAACCTCTGGCCTATCTCTGTAGCCCAAAGGAGGAATTCTAATCCAGGGTGTGCTGATAGCTATCCACCGTCCTGCCATATAAAGGGAGAAAGGATATAAAAATGTTCCTGTTTAGATCATAGAACATAAAAACATTGCCCACAGATGGCCTCAGTAAGACTTCCCTCTTTAGTTAAAACTCAGTTCTGTATAATTAATTCTTACCAGTCACATCTGGGTTGATGGTTTCATGGAACCGTATGGCTCTTCACTTACAGAGCAGTCTGGAAGTCTGGATGCCATTGGAAGTTCTTGCCCAGGTCTCTAGTTCCCATGAGTCCAAGCTTGGTCCTCCATGGGCGAGATGGCAGCTCTGCCCATGGTCACCCTGAGTTTCCGTCCAGCTCTTGAGAGTGCAGAATGACTGTCTAGAGGTGACAGACTTACTGCCGTGGCAACAATACTTGCTGATGGTGTGTGAATGGGAGGCATCTGACACAGCCTTGCAGAGACATGAGTGAGGAGGAAATTTGTTTCTGTGGCACCAAAAACAGAGATATAAAAAAGCAATTAGAAAATTAGACACAGCGTCGCCATGGATAGCGAT
Organism: Peromyscus aztecus; assembly: GCA_902168405.1. NCBI lineage: Eukaryota > Metazoa > Chordata > Mammalia > Rodentia > Cricetidae > Peromyscus > Peromyscus aztecus. The sequence continues at coordinate 46,172 of CABHPQ010000468.1, forward strand.
TAATCCTATTTGAAAGAAGTGAGTGGAGGTCAGCATCTAGTTCATCAGAATGGATGAATGTCATTTTTCTACAGAAACTCTTGGTATACAGCAGCTGGGGAGGCAGAACATCCGGGGAATTTACCAAGGGCTGTCACACGAAGAGATTTGGTGAGCCTGGCCAGCGTCCTGCCGTTTTTATTTTCACAGGACACTGGGCAGGTCTGAGGTGCATCTGCCCAGTTCTCTGTGCGTCTAAGAGACAAGCAGCCTTTTCTTGTGTACTGACTTGGTACTGAGTGGCTCCACTCATTTTCCTTTCAGTGTGCTGGCATCTTCCTCTTTTAGATTCCTTGGAAATGTGTGCAGGTGCATGTCTGTGTGTTCAAACAAGTGTGTCTGCCTGTGGAGGCCACAGGGCAGTCTCAGTTAATGTTGCTAGTCTTTCTGTCCACTCTTCTGAGACAGATTCACACTGGCTTGGCACTTGGTGATTGGGCTGGGCTGGCCTGCCAGTGAGCATGTCTGTCTCTGTCTTTCTAATGCTGGAATCACAAGAATGTGCTACTATGCCTAGCTTTTTTTTCTTCTTCAGTATTTATTGTTATTTAGTTTTGTGTTCTGTTATGTGTGTGGGTTATGTTATGTGTGCCCACATGTTTGTGTATGCAGCATGTGTACATCCTATGTTGAAGGAGGACAGAAGAGGGCATCGGATCCCCTGGACTTGGAGTTATACATGGTTATGAGCCACCATGTGGGTACTGGGAACAGAACCTGGGCCTCTAGAAAAGTAGCCAGTGTTCTTAACCATGGAGCCATTTCTCCAGCCCCCATGCCTAGCTTTTTAATATGGGTTCTGGGGGAATCAAACTTGGGTCCTCATGCCTGGAAGGCAAGCACTTTACAGACTGAGCCATTTCCCCAGCCCCCTTATGTTATTTTTTGCAAGCTTTTCAGATGATTTTGAGGTTAGGTCAGGACCGGGAGGACCAGGATGTTGGAGGCAGGATCTGACCTAACCTTCCTGGAGGAATTCCCAAGTTGCTACCATTCCAATGTCAACTGAGCAGTCATCAAACTAGGTGGCTCATCAGTGAAATGCAGCTCACTTTACCAGGCTTTTTTTTAGAGGTAGTTTGGGGATGTGGAAACTGATAAAGGTGTCAAATGCAAGCTTACCAGGTGAAGATGGAGAGCAATGATATAAATGTGTGTGTGTGTGTGTGTGTGTGTGTGTGTGTGTGTGTGTGTGTGT
>CABHPQ010000469.1:0-15859 GCA_902168405.1 Peromyscus aztecus
GAACAAGTACAGGCCCCGTGCAAGCTGCCAAAGTCTCTGTGAGTTCAGGTGTGTGTCGGCCCTGTTGTGTCTGGAAGGCACTGTTTCTTCGGTGTCTTCTATCCACACGAACTTTTGCGGTCTTTCTTCCTCCTCTTCCGTGTAGCTCCCCGAGTCCTGAGGGGAGGGGTTCGAGCAGACATTCCGTTTATGACGGAGTGCTCCGAGGTCTCTCACTCTCTGCACGTTGTTCAGTTCTGTAGTGCATTGTCCATGTGCTGTAGTAAAAAGCTTCGCTGCTGATGGCTGAGCAAGACACTGATCTATAGTTATAGCCCAATGTTCTTAGGAGTGATTTTATTGCTATGTTCCTTTAGTGTAACAATAGGGTTTGGTTTTTCCCTTGGATCCATGGTCTGTCCAGTCTCAGGTTCTTGGTCTCCTGACTAATGTCAGGCATGGGTTCCATCACATGGATTGGGCTTTAAGTCCAATCAGTGGTTGGTCACTCCCACAACTTTCATGCCGTCATTGTACCAGTAGGCCATGTGGGCAAATCACCATGGTGGATGGAAGAGTTTTTTGTTGGGTTGGTGTTTACCTTTGCTCTCTGGTAGTATGCAGGGTACCTTTCAGTACCATGGATACTAGTCAGTAGGGGTGAAGGCTCTAGTTAGGCACTGGCTTGACTTCTCCATGTTCTGTGAGATATGTTGGTCTTGTCTTCAGCAGTAGGGTCTTACCATCAGTTTGTAGAAAGCAATCAATAGTCTTGACAACCACATGAGTTGTCTGGGGGGTTTTCTTGGGGCCCCTTTGACCAACAATTCAATTAGATACAACCCATTTTTGGCACTGGAGGATTGATTTGGTAGCAGGAAATGTCTTGTTGAGGCTTTGTTTCCCCCATTATTTGGCGATTCCATTTAGATTTCTTTCATATTTATTAATTACTAATTAATAGACTTCTACTCTATTAGATTTCCATATCACCCCTCAAATGGCCCTTAATGTTGGCTGTCCTTCCCCATCTTCCTTCCTTATTCCTCCCCTCCCTCCTCTTCTCAGTTTAATCTTCCCATTTTAGTCTGGGTTACCTCACTCAGGATGAATTTTTCTTATCTACATCCATTTTGTGTGAATTTCATGATTTCTATTATTTCATACTTCGGTTATTACAATGACTCTCCTGTGGGTGTGCCAGCATAACTGTCAGATACTGCTTTAGAGAAGGAATTGCTGCATCAAATTTTAATTTTGGAAGCTACTGCCACATTTTCTTCCATTGGAATGTCAACAGTAAATACTTTCCCCAACAAAATGTGAGGGTGTGTACACTATCATGTTGTGTGCTATCAAAATTCGTTCTTCTAATTGTATTTCAAATTGATTACAGGTTAGTGGTTAAGAAAACATATTAAAACATATCAAAAGAGTATAAAAGCAACAAAGTGGTGAGTGAAACTTCCTAAGTCATTGGCAACCTCTAGAGGTAATTATGGGTAGCTGCATCTGTTATATCTTTTAAGATCTATCTATCTATCTATCTATCTATCTATCTATCTATCTATCTATCATCTACTTATCATTATATGCAAGTCTCATTAATAGGCCTTGTTAACATCACCACTGTGCTGATGAAATGAACTATCCAGTGCGTTCTCATGTAGTCACAGAGTAAAGTGCCTCAAAGGTAGTTAAAAAAATGGAAATAAAATAAGAGGATTATTTTTTGTTAGTTATAGGATCTTAATTTAAAAAATGTAAACCAATCATGGGTGAGAGAAAGCTGGAGTGATGTCTCAGGAGATAGCAAGACATTTACCACTCAGAGGCCATTTCCAAAATATCTGGGTGATCCTCATTAAATGCTCTTTATTTTTGGATCCTCCTGGACTATTATGAAACAGCTGAAAGGATAGGATAATGTATTCACCACACACAAGCTCAGGAGGCCTTAGCGAAAGGGAGTGTGACATTTCTCTCACAGCTGAGGCTCTTGGTGAATTAAACTCTAAAATATCTCTGAAAAATGAGATAATACTTAAATTCTAAATAGAATATATTGCCATCAAACACAAGCTTGCATATTTTATTCTTCCCTATAAAACAATAAATTATATTCATTTTGTCAGTAATGGCCTATCAGTGAGCTAAAATTTAATTAAAAATGAGGGAATCAACTAAATTTATTTTATTAGGAGAATAATAACTAGAAATATGACCTTTCCAAATTAAATGGGAAGAAACTTTTGATGCTCTCTGTGAATCCTTTTTAGAGATGTATGGCTTTTAGTTACTTTTAGTTGTCACACCATTTTGACCTTTCTTATCAATAAGTTGAAATATTTTACAATAATTACTTTTCAAACTTTGCTTACAAACACAAGTACACTCATCAGTTTCTACACACAAACCTCCTGCTTTGGAGCTGTGACTCCCTAAATGTGCTGTTGCTATTCTCCTTCAGTGTGGTATCACATACTGATCCTGTAACCCCAAGTAGCTGGACTATTGGAGTTAAAAATAATAGCAACAAAAGATCAATTTGTAAATCAAGAGAACGGATAGCCAGCAACATATGTGACCTCTGGCAATTGACTTAACCTGTTTCATTCTAGTGTGTGTGTGTGTGTGTGTGTGTGTGTGTGTGTGTGTGTGTGCACGCGTATGAAGGCTGTGTGCATGTGTATGGGTACACACAGAAACCAGAAGTCAGTCTTGCTATTTTGTTCCCAGGAGCTGTCTACTTCGTTACTTGAGACAAGTCTGTCACAGGGACCGCCATCTTATTTTGTGAAACAAAGCTCCTCCCCAAGGATGTGGAGCTCACACTCTTGTGCTAGGGTGGCTGGCCAGTGAGTTCCATGGATCTTTTAGTCTCCACCTTGCCAACATTGAGATTATAATCATATGCTGCCATGACCACCTTTTCACAGGGGTGTTGGGGACTAGACTCAGAGCCTCATGCATGCATGACAAGTGCCTTCACAACTGAGCCATCTCCCAGCTTCAGGTGTTCTTTTAAAACAACAACAACAGCAACAACAAAAACCTCTAAAGAGGCCGATACAGAAAGAGAGAACAAAAAACACCACATTAATACACATAGTCTGCTTAAACTGAGCGTGGTGGTGCACACCTGAAATCACAGCACGTGGGAGGTAGAGGCAGGAGTATCAGAATCTCAGTGTTATCCTGGGCTACAGGATGAGCTCAATGCTAGTCAGGGTTCCACAAGAACCTGTCTTGAAAAACCAAAAAAGACGTATGATAATGAATGCTATCCAAAAATTGAGTTCTCTTCCTTTACTAGCTCATGAACTGTTAATGATGGCATGTGTTAGTCACAGATGAAGGCGGAAAGCAGCCCTTGGTGGATGAATTATAACTTAGGTATTTCCAACAACAGGGATTTGAGTTGCTGTTTCTTGGACTGCGCTATCATTACAGCCGGCGTGACATAATTTCTCAGCATCAGTCCCAGGCCAGCTTTGAAGTAAATACCTTGTTTTGGTGCTTTGCTGCGGTGGTTTGAATGAGAAATGTCTCCCATAGGCTCAAGTATTGGAACACGTGGTCCCCCACTGAGGGTGCTTTTGGGGGAGGTTATAAAACTTTTAACATGTGGAGCCTTTCTGGAGGACGAACATCATTGGGGGTCGACTTTGAGAGTTTATCACCTTGTCCCACTTGTTCTAATTCATATTCGGCTTCATGTGTGTGTGTGTGTGTGTGTATGTATATATATGTGTGTGTATGTGTATATATGTATATATATGTGTGTGTATATATATGTGTGTGTATATGTATATATATGTGTGTGTGTGTGTGAGTGTGTGTGTGTGTGTGTGTGTGTGTGTGTGTGTGAGTTTGCAGTTGAGATGTGATCTCTTAGCTCTCTGCTGTGGCTGCCTGTTGTCATCCCTTCCCCACCATTATGGACTCTCGTTGAAACTGTAAACTGAAATGATCCTTCTTTCTTAAGTTGATTTTACTCTTAGTGGTTTTTTTTTTTAATTATAGAAACAAAAGCTAACTCCTCCATCTGTGTATTTCTTTCTTTCTTTTATTTAACCCTTTTTAATCCCCAGAGTCATTTTAATGGGCACATTCGCTTTCACTGGAACTATCACTGCTTCCCCCACATGTGTGTGGACAGGTGTGGACTCACTCCTGTAGAAACCAGGCTGAGTTTACCCACTTAGCAGGCTGGAAAGGAATTCCTACATCAGAAGGAAAATTCTGTGCTTTCAGTTTATAAGTCTCTCATGCCTAAAGGGTTTGTGAATATATAACATAGGTTTCTCTCTCAAAAACAAACAAACAAAAAACAACCCCCCAAACCAAACATAGAGAGCATTATTGTAAGAATTGTCTGTAGTTCGGGATTAGTTATCATGAGTTGTCTTAGTTTATGCTTGTGTTGAAATGGATAATTTGGCTGGGTATAGCAATACTGGCGGATGCTTATTTACTTTTAGAGCTTGAGGTATGTCATTATATGTTTTCAGGGTTACTGATGAGGAATGTGATGTTATTATGATGTGTTTGCCTTAGGTGAGTTAGAATTTCCCCCTTACAACTATTAATGTTGCGTCTTTGCTTTTGTGAACAAAGGTTTCCCAGAAAGAAACATCTTACATTAAACTTTTCACAAGGCTAATTATCTGATTAAAACTTCAGTGATTGTGGAGAGATTGGGATATTGCTGGTCCACACACTAAATTTTTTCTTAGGCTCTCTTTAGCCCCCTTAATATTCAGTCCTTCTTACCTCTGTGTCTGACCTAAAATCCTTGAGACTATCGGGAGTGCATTAATTTAACATATTAATGTACTGGCTTCCACCCACCCCAGTACTAAAAGCGTCCATCATCAGACAAGCTCAGTGGAGGTGGCATGTGCCTTTGATCCCAGCACTCAGGAGGCAGAGGCAGTTTGAGGCCAGCCTGGTCTACAGAGAAAGTTTCAGGACAGCTGGGGCTGTACAGAGTTGTTTGACTTAGGGTTGTGCTGTCCATTCCTACTTAGAGGCAAAACTTGAAGGAAAAAGAATTTTATCGGACAGCACGTGGGCAGGAATGTCCTTGCTGTCCTCCTGATGTTGCTAACAATGCATTTTGAAAGTGTCTTGATTGACAGTTTTCTTTGTCTCGTTACTCTAGCACTTCACAAAACTGTAATCACATTGGGACATGAAATTTGGGGTAATTGGAGTCTGTGTTCCCGGGGCCACGCCCACTCCCATTTGACTCAGAATAAATGTCCTCTTATGCTATGGTTTTGACCTCGTGGAGAGTTCTCTGGCCATGTCTGTGGGATTCTGTATCTCTCTTATGTTAGGGTGTTTGGTTCTTTCTCTGGGCTTGGGATATTTTCTGCTACAATTCCATTGAATACATTGTTACAGTTTTCGGTTTCTTCTTTCCTGTTTGTTTGTAGGTTTAGTCTATTGAATGGATTTAGAGTTCTTGGAAGTTTTGCTCGTGATCGTTAGTTTGTTTCCTTATGTGTGTCTGAATTGTCTTCCATCCCTAAATTTATTATTTATTTTTACTTCATCTATGTATTTGAGTCTTTTATATGGTCACTGATTTTTTTTAAAGTAGGTTTCTGAAATCTTTTTTGCTCCTGGCATTTCAGCTCTTCATTATCTTGGTTTTGAGTGTGGGCTTGCAAAAGTTTTGCAGTTTATATATATAAACACACACACATTTTATATCCATATGTATATTTATATGTATATGCACATAAATCGTGTGTGTGTGTGTGTGTGTGTGTGTGTGTGTGTGTGTGGTATGTTTCATGCATCTGTGGGGATAGATATGTCCTCTTCCGGCTTTAATTTTCTGTTTTCCACTCTTTCTGTTTATTTCTTTTATTTATTTACTTGGTTTTTGAGACAAGGTCTTATTTCATTGTCTTGGCAAGCCTGGAACTTGATATATAGACCAGATTGTCCTCAAACTCACAGAAATTCCCCTCTGCTTCTTGAATACTGGGATTAAAGATGTGTGCCAGCATGAAGGCCTTTTTCTTTTATTTCATCTGAATTTTCTTGATGAGTTGTGATTGCAAACTGAATAAACTTACAACTGACCGTGTGCTGACTATGGCCTCTGCTCACATTCCACTATTAGTAATTTAGTAAGCATTCAGCCTAAAACACAACATTGTCCACAAAACTGCCAGGAGTAACTAGTACCCAGTGCCCAGGTGCTCAGGTCAGGACAGTTCAGTGGTCACTGCTGGGAAGCTGCTGTCCCTTCCAGATTGAACAGGCTCTTAGGGCCTCCACTCAGGCTGGTACAGCAGGGGAGAGAGATCCAGAAGCAGCTTGGGCGGTGAAAACTAGGCGGACGCACCATGAGGGAGCCTGAGATTGAAACCGTCCATAGGTGGCTTGGAGAAGGAATCACGGCCCATGTTTGGCCTCGCTGTGCAAAATTGACCAGGGGGGAAAAAAAAGACCACCAGGCACAAAAAAGGTAAACACAAGTAACTGAGGCCTTGCGTACCCCTCAGAGCCTCAACAACAAGAACTCTACATGGAAAGACGATTCCCGAAACACTGGAGGAAGGTGAGTTTGCTCACGCAGCCTCCTCTCAACCAGAAGCACACAGCAACTCAGCCACTTGGAGACAATGAGATTAGCTCAGCTCTCTTTCGGCTTCCAGAACCAGCTAGAAAAGCTGAAGAGGAGGGAGAGCCTGTATGTCCTTCATCCCACATTATAGAATCTTCCACTCCCCCTTTGTTCTTACTTTATGAAATGTAATCCTTTGTACTTCATCTGTTCGTAGGAAACTACATTTCCATTTGTGGCTGGTCATCAATTAGAGATAGCAGACACAGTTATTTATAAAGCTATTGGTAGTCTGATAGCATGTATGGTAATTTAAAAATGCAGATCAACTATCTTCTGGATTATGTCAGTGTGACTGAGAAGTCAAGTGCCAGTCAAATGCTTTCCAATAGAAAATAGTTTTTCTAGCTGGGTGGTGGTGGCACACGCCTTCAACAATCTCAGCATTTGGGAGGCAGAGACAGGCTGATCTCTGTGAGTTTGAGGCCAGCCTGGTCTAGAGAGTGAATTACAGGATAGCCAGGGCTATATAGAGAAACCCTTTCTCCAAACAAACAAACAAATAAACAAAAGAAAAAATTTCCTTTCTTCTTAGTGACTCTCAGATCTTTTATGCTTCTCTGTCATGTGAAATTACACCACGATATAACTTTTTTCATGTTCTAATGAGAGTTCATTTGGTTTCCTGAATTTATTTCTCGAAGCATTTAGTCAGTTTGGGGTATTTTTCAACCATTATCTCTTCAAATATTTTCTTTGCGGAATTCTCTTTCTTGTAGATCAAATAAGTTCAGCCAAGTCTTCATAGTTCAGCCATTTAGCAGTTGCTTGTGTTATTTCTTTTCTGTTTCTCTTATAGTTAGGAGAATTCAGCTTTGCTGATAGCTAAGAGATATCCTGTGCAAAGAAAGTGAGAATTCATTCTCCAGAATCTTCTCTGTCTTATACTTACATACACACACACATACACACATACACACAGAGAGACGAATTTCTAAACAGTCTTATTAAATAAGAAACACAGAGCCAAATACAGAGTTAAAGCCAAAGAGATCAGAGCAAGAACCACCTGGCTTTAGCTTACCACCAGCAGTAGCTTCCCTGGAGAGAGAGTTTCTTTCTGTCTGATTTGTCTTTTTATTGCCATTCTGTTCTGCCTTCTCATTGGCTCTAAACCCAACCACATGATTTCCTCATCACTGCCTGTCTATACAGACCTCCAGGTCTCTATGGTTGGTACTGAGATTAAAAGTTTGGGTCACCATGCTTGGCTGTGTCCTTGACCATACAGAGACTCTGCCTGCCATGTGATCGGGATTAAGGGTGTGTGCTGCCACCGCCTAACTCTACTTATGGCTCGCTGTGACCTCAGATCTCCAGGCAAACTTTATTTATTAACATACAAATAAAATCACATTTCAGCACAAATAAAATATTACCATACACACACACCACACCACACCACACACACATACACCATACCACATCCACACACACATCCACACACACATCCACACACACATGCACACACACACACAGACACACACCACACCATATACACACACACATACACACACACACACACACACACACACACACACACACACACACACACGGTCCCTTTGCCAGATGGTTCCCTTGATCGATGGCTTCAAACCTGCACATCCTGAAGTTTAGACAATGAGAGACAGCAAACCCTTCCCTTTCTGTTCTGTTTCTCTCAGTCTCCTCCCGTCCTGCCGTGTGTGCAGCCGCCCAGTGCCGCGCTTGTTCAACCCTGACAGTGTCTGTACTCCACGCTACGGTGAACTCCAGCGGCTCTCTTTTTGCTAACTCAGATCCAAAGAGGAATTCTCAGTTGCTTAAAAGGATCAGAATAAATTGGGGCACACACCCCTTTTTAACAGCAAGCTTTGTGTGTCATTAAGTTGGGCTGCCAGTGACTTAACTGTGTTTTGTGATTCTAGGTAACGAGGCTTTTATAACAGGCTGGGAAGATGACTCAACAGTCAGAGCACTGACTTCTCTTGCAGAGGGCCAGCAGGGATTCCTAGCACCCACACTAGGGGGCTCACAACCACTGTAACTCCGCTTCTGGGGCTCTGACCCCTTTTCTAAATACTTCAGGTTCATGAACACACGTGGTGTCCGTACATATACTCACACACATGTACACACACATACACATTTAAAAAAAAGTTGAAAAACAGTGGTTAAGGAGGCCCATGAGATAACCTGGAGACTCAAGAATTATGTGTGGCTCATCACCAACCTGTATAAATTCTACTAACAGCGTTTTCCTTTGGCGGTGCTAAGTTTAATCCATGTCTGTTTTTTTTTTCCTTTTCTTCTTCTTTTAAAATTGGTGAGTGTTGGCAATCGCACCCTGGACTCCATGAATACTAAGAAAATACGTTCCCATCGAACTACAGCCTGAGCCCTCTACTCCCTTGAAGGACGAAGGAAAAAAAAAATTAACTATTTTTCTTTAGTTTTTGGTAACTTACAGTAGGTCATTAAGTCATCCTGCCTGAGAAGCCAGGAGTACGTGAGTTAGCAGAACTTATGTTTGATGAACCTCAGTGAGAATTAAAGGAAAAGAAGGTGAGTACCTTTTAAAAAGTGTCTTTGTGTGTGTGTGCATGTTTGTGTGCGTGAACGTAGGTGCACACATGCCGCGGAGCACGTGTAGAGGTCAGAGGACAACCATGGGTGCCTGCACTTGTCAGCCATCTTGTTTGGCACAGGATTTCTTTTGTTGTTCATCTCTGTGTGTGCCCGGTGTGCTGGCTCGTGACACTTTGGGGATTACCTGTTTCCAACACTCATCTTGCCATAACAGGGCAGGGGTTTGTAAAGATGTGGTATTGGCTTTGGCTTTATGTAGATTCGGGAGAATGGAATTCAGGTTCTCATCCCTGCATGGTAAGCTCTTTACCCACCGAGCCATCCCTCACCCTGGTGTTGTGATCAGATTCCCTTTGGTTGGCTAACATAGGAAATGACAATGCACATTTCATTATTTGTTCACTGGCTTTCACAGTTAAAAATAATAACTTTAAATCTATCACTGGTTAACTTTTTAAAAGTTTTATTGTAGCTGCAGAGTTTCTCTCCGAGTCCCGCCAAGCCCCCCCACAGTCCCACAGCCCACTTATAAAATAGTCACTCACATGCTTATATTACTTATAAACTGTATGGCCAAGGTAGCCTTCTTGTTATCTGTTCTTATATCTTAAATTAACCCATTTCTATAAATCTATACCTTGCCACGTGGCTTGTGGCTTACCAGTATCTTAACAGGTTGCTTCTTCTCATGGCGGATGGCAGTGTCTCTCTGACCCCATCTTCCTGTTCCCCCAATTCTCCTCTCTGCTAGCCCCGCCTATACTTCCTGCCTGGCTACCGGTCAATCGTCGTTTTATTTATCAATCAATCATAGCAATACATTCACAGCATAGAGAATATCCCACAGCATTTTATGGCTATGGTGGTTTGAATGAGAAACGTCTCCCATAGCTTCAGGCATTCGAACACTTGATGCCATGTTGGTGGTGCTTTTTGGGGGGAGGTGTAGGTGGTGTGGGTGTGGTCTTGCTGGAGGGAGCACTTGGGGCAGGCTTTGAGATGAAAAGCCTGGTACTACTTCCGGGTTGACTCTGTGCTTGTGGTTGAGGATGTGAGCTCTCAACTTCCTGATACATGCTGCCTGGTCCTCGCCTGTTCCTTGATGCTATGCCTGCCCCTCCCTGCCATGCCTGTTTCTTGTTGCCATGCCTGTTTCTCGCTGCTATACCCCACTGCTGTGATGGACTCTTATGTCTTTGGAACCCTAAGCCGAAACAAACTTTTATCTATAAGTTGCTTCTGGGCATGGCACTATTATCACAGCAACCGAAAAGCAACTACTAGCACACAGGCCAATGATAAACTCGTTTAAATTTTTATCTTTTTTTCTACACTGAGTGGAATTGAAACTTATTTATAGATTATTTATTTATGTGTGATTTTGGGGTGCGAGAAACTTTCCATAAGCACTTTTAGAAGCAGAACTACTTCTAGTTCATTTTATTGACTCACAGGTTCAGTGCTGTAGAAGTTAGTAGAAAGAGCACCTCGGTTAAAAACTTACAGACATTTCCTACAGGAGTTGGAACCTTGAGGTATGAGGAAAATTTACGACTTGACACAGAAGGTTGTAGGTCATATTTTCCCAGGGTTGATGCTGAGAATGCTCATACGTTGCCCTCATACAGTGAGAATTAAATAGCAAACTGAAAACCCAGTAAGTAGGTTAGAGTTCTTCAGCCAGAACTGTGGGGTTTGCCTTTGAGAACCGCCAAGGATAATTTGACACGGGGATTGACGATGTTTGAATTGGAAACCGGAACCAGCCACCTTCACATGCTGGGTCTGGCAGGTTCCAGACCGTCTGGAAAGCTTTGCCTGGTCTTAGTCATAGGCTGGGTCTGTCTGCAGGGCTGACCCAAGGTCTCTGCAGAAAGGAATCATCTCATTTTGTCATCAGCCACAATGTCCTCTGGGGGAGAAGTGACGGGAATGCTGCTAGAAGAGCTTGCTCTTTTTTTTTTTTATAATTTATTTTATTTTATTTTACAACATAATTCAACTTTACATATCAGTCATAGATTCCCCCGTTCTCCCTCCTCCCGCCTGGCTCCCTCCCTCCCCCCCCAGCCCATCCCCCATTTCCATCTCCTCCAAGGCAAAGACTCCCCTGAGGATTGAGATTGACCCGGTGGACTCAGTCCAGGCAGGCCTAGCCTCCTCCTCCCAGGCTGAGCCAAGGGTCTCTACCAAGCCCCAGGTTTCAAACAGCCAACTCATGCACTGAGCACAGGACCCGGTCCAACCGCCTGTATGCCTCCCAAACAGATCAAGCCAATCAACTGTCTCACCCATTCTGAGGGCCTGATCCAGTTGGATCAAGAACAGAGAGGGAACACAAGGAATGTTCGTGAGAGATGAAGACCACATGAGAATAAGAAGAAGCAGAGTGCTGGAGAGGCCCACAGAAATCCACGGAGATGCCCCCACAATAGACTGCTGGCAATGGTCGAGAAATAGCCCGATCAGACCTACCCTGGTGATAGGATGGCCAAACACCCTAATTGTCGTGCTAGAGGCCCCATCCAGTGACTGAGGGAGCTGGCTGCAGATATCCACGGTCAGGCCCTGGGTGGAGCTCCGGGGGTCCAGTTGGCGAGAAGGAGGAGGGTTTGTATGAGCGGGAGTTGTTGGGACCGGAGATGGATGGAATACAGGGACAAGTGGCCAGACAAATGGAAACACATGAACTGTGAACCAATGGCTGAAGAGCTTGCTCTTTTGATAGGGAGGGGCTGGGCTGAGGGAGGCTATGGGAGGAACTGAGGCCCTTGCACAGAGTGAGAGGCATTTCCATTCAGAGTCAGTACTTGTCTTGCTCCTTTGATACAGAGAAAATAGTTTGGAAAAAAAGGGCAGAAGACCAGATTCCCCAACTTTTTTTTTTCATTTTACACACCAATTAGAGTTCTCCCTCTCCCCTCCTCCAGCCCCCCAGACTCCCCCCCCCAGGCCACCCCCATTCCTCCCACAAGAAGGCAAGGCCTCCCATGGAGAGGCACAACCAGTAGAGACAAGTCCAAGCTCTTCCCCCTGCCTCAAGGCTGCACAGGGTGTCCCATCATAGGTAGTGGGCTCCACAAAGCCCCCTCATGCACCAGGGATGGATTCTGATCCTACCGCCTGGGGGCCCCCAAGCAGATCAAGTTACACAACTGTCTCACCATGCAGAGGGCCTAGTCCAGTCCCATGCAGGCTCCACAGCCATTGATCCAACTTTCATGAGTTCCCACTAGTTTGGTTTGGTCATCTCTGCAGGTTTCCCCATCATGATCTTGATGCACTTGTTCATAGAATCTCTTTTCTCTCTCCCTGACTCCTGGAGCTCTGCCTGGTGTTTGGCTGTTGATCTCTGCATCTGCTTCCATCAGTCATTGGAGAAAAGCTCTGTGATGACAGTTAGGGTATTCACTGATCTGATCACTGGGACAAGCCAGTTCAGTTCAGGCACCCTCTCCACTATTTCTAGTAGTCTAAGTTAGGGTCATCCTTGGGGATTCCTGACAACTTCCCTAGCACCGGGTTTCTCTCTGTCCCCATATCTTCCTCCATCATGGTATCTTTCTTATTGCTTTCCCACTCCATCCCTGTTCCAGCTTAACCATCTCATTCCCTTATGTTCCAATCCCCTATCCCCTACCCTCCATTGCCCACCCTTCACCTCCATTTCACTCATGGAAATCTCATCTATTTACCCTTCCCAGGGTGATCCATACATCCCTCTTTGGGTCTTCCTGGTTAGCTAGCTTCTCTGGAGTCTGGGTTGTTGTTTGGTTATCCTTTGCTTTACATCTAGTATCCACTTATGAGTTTGTCCTTCTGAGTCTGGGTTACCTCACTCAGGATGATATTTTCTAGTTCCACCCATTTGCCTGCAAATTTCATGATGTCATTATTTTTCTCTGGTGAGTAGCACTCCATTGGGTATATGTACCACATTTTCTTTATCCATTCTTCAGTTGAGGGGCATCTAGGTTGTTTCCACTTTCTGGCTATTACAAATAATGCAGCTATGAACATAGTTGAGCATGTGTTCCTGTGGTATGATTGAGCCTTCCTTGGGTATATGCCTAAAAGTGGTATAAGCTGGATTTTGAGGAAGATTGATTTCCAAATTTTTGAGAAACCATCACACTGATTTCCAAAGTGGCTGTGCAATTTGCATTTCCCCAACTTTTATGAAGCATGGTATTAATGATTATTATTATTATTATTATTGTTGTTGTTGAGACAGGTTTTCCTGTGTAGCTCTGGCTGTCCTGGAACCCACTCTGTAGACCAGGCTAGCCTTGAACTCAGAGATGCACCGCCTCTGCCTTACAAGTTCTGGGACTAAAGGCATGCTTCACCATGCTCAGATGGAACAGTGTTATTCTTATGATGGCTAATCCCACCTCTCATTGATTTTTGAAGACAGGGCAGTGTAGTCGGAAGTTTTCCTGTGTTAGGAGAGAAGAGAGGGGTCATATGGTGGCTTCTGGGCAAGATCAGATAGACAAATTCATACAGGTGCTGAGAATGAAACCTCAGTCCTCTGGGACATCAGTCAGTGCTCTTAACTGCTGAGCCATCTCTTTCCTCTTGATTGGGAAGAGAAAGGGTGGAGTGGGGAGTTGCCAGCCAGACACAGAGGAAGCAAGATGAAAAGGCAGAACTGAGAAAAGGTACCAAGCTACATGGCTAAACATAGATGTGAATTATGGGTTAATTTAAGTGTAAGAGCTAGTCAGTAATGAGCACGAGCTAATGGCTGAGCAGTTATAATTAATATAAGCCTCTGAGTGATTATTTTATAACTGGCTGTAGGACTGTGGGGTGGGGTGGGACCAGAGAAAACTTTTGACTACAGGGCAGTGCTAAACCATTACTCACAAACTGCACGTCTCTTGCACCTCATTAAACATTGCCCTTGTTGCTTTTTTTGTTGCTATGATAAAACACACTGACCAAAAGCAACTTAAGGGAGAAATATTTATTTGTCTTATGCTTCCAGATCATTGTCCCTCACTGAGGAAGTCAGGTAGGAACTCAAGGCAAGAACTTGGAGCAGAGACCATGCTTGCCCTCTGACTTGCTATAGGTTCGTGCTTAACTAGCTTTTTTATACAACCCAAGATTAGCTGCCTAGGCATGGTGCCACCCACAGTGGGCTTGGCCTGCCAACACCAATTAGTAGCCAAGGTAACTCCACACAGACATGCCCAAAGGCTAAACTGATTTAGGCAATTCCTCAACCAAGGTTCTCCTACGAGATGTCTGTAGGCTTTGAGAAGTTGGCAATCAATGCTAACTAGGACACACTAAATGAAAGGAATTTGAAAATGTGGTGGTAGACTTGATAGTAATGGTTACCCTGAAGATGTATCCTTCCCTTTAAAGCAGTGGTTTTCAACCTATGGGTTGCAACGCCCTTGGGAGTTGAACAACCCTTTCACAGGGGTCACACATCGGATATTTTGCATTACTATTCACAACAGTAGTAAAATTACAGTGGTGAAGTAACAACAAAAATAATTTTATGGTTGTGGGTCACCACAGCATGAGTAACTGTATTAAAGGGTCACGGGATTAGGAAGGTTGTGAATCACTGTTTTAAAGGCTTAGGAGGCATCAAGGCCAGTAAAAAAAAAAAAAAAAAAGGGGGGGAACGATAGAAAGAAAACATTTAGATGGGCAAGTGGACATAGGCAGTGTTGCCTGTTTGGAAATAATCTACTTTGAATATTAACTATTTAGGTGTTTTTTTGTTTTTTTATTTATTTATTTTTTTATTTATTTATTTATTTATTTTACATCCCATCTGCAATTTCCTCCCTCCACCCCCTCTCTGTTCTCACCCCCCCACCCACTGCTTCTGTTTGGGAAAGGACAGGTCTCCTACCAAGTATTAACAAAACATGGCATGTCAAGTTGGGGTAAGACTAGGCACCTCCTTGTGTATTAAGTCTGGGCAAGGTGACACAGTGTGAGGGGTTGGGTCCCAAAAAACCAGTAAAAGAATTGGAGAGAGACCCCTTTCATACCGTTAGGAGTCCCACAAGAGGACAAGCTACACAACTGTAACTTATATGCAGAGGGCCTGGGTCAGTCCGAAGCCGGCTTCCTGGTTGTCAGTTCCGTCTCTTGTGAGCTCCTGAGAGCCCAGGCTAACCGATTCTGTGAGTTTTCTTGTGGTAGCCTTGACCCCTCTGTTTCCTACAATCTTTTACCCCCCCCTCTTCTGTAGGATTCCCAAAACTCTGCCTGGTGCTTGGCCGAGAGTCTGCGTCTGTTTCCATCAGTTGCGGGATGAAGCCTCACTGATGGCAGTGGGGCTAGGTACCAATCTGGTCACAGGAGAAGGCCAGTTCAGGCTACGGATCCACCATTGCTAGGAGTCTTCAGCTGAGGTCTTCCTTGTAGATTCCTGGGAGTTTCCCTTGTGTCAGGTCTTTGTCTGACCCTGCCATGTTGCCTCCTTTCCTGCAGTGTCTTTCAGTCCTCTCCCCCTCTGTCCCTCCCCAACCTGATCACTCATGTTCTCATCCCCACCTACCCTCTGCCTGTTGACAAAATCTCTTCTATTTTCCCTTGCCAGGGAGATCTGGGCATTCATCTGGGCTTTAGCAAATCTGTTTATCTATCTATCTATCTATCTATCTATCTATCTATCTATCTATCTAT
>CABHPQ010000469.1:15869-32375 GCA_902168405.1 Peromyscus aztecus
TATCTATCTATCTATCTATCTATCTATCTATCTATCTATCTATCTATCTATCTATCTCATCATTTGTCTGTCTATCACCTACCCATCTACCCTCTCTCTGTCATCTGTTTATCTCTATTAATAATCTAACATCTGTCTAAATCTATCAATCATTTATAAAGCTAATATCTATCATCTACCTAACTGAATCTATCAAACTGAATCTGCCATCTATCATCTCTATCTATCTACCTATCATTTCTCTAAGAACTATCAACCACCCGTGTATATACTTATTTGTCATTTATCTGTGTGTCTTCATATGTATATATATATATATATATATTTATATATATATGTGTGTATGTATATGTAAAATATATAACTTCATTCTCTATGCATAAGACATTTCATTGTGGTTTTTAGGTCTATAATAGAGGCAGTATCATTCTCAACCACATTTTATACATCTTCCCTCACTATGTAGGTGCTTTGAAAATTCTGATTAAAAAATAGTATTTGGAGAAAATATTAATTTGACAGGGCCTTAATATCAATTATATATAAAGAACTCAATCAATGGCAAAAACAAGCAAACAATCCAATTAAAATGAACAACTCATCTAAATAGACTTTTCTCAAAAGAAAACATGAAAAATGACCAATAAGTGTATGAAAAAAATCTCAACACTCCTAATTATCAGGGAAATGTCAAACTATAATGAGATGTCAACTCACCCCAGTTAGACTGAATATCATTAAAGAAAACTTTAACAAATGCTGGGTATAGAGAAATTCTCATGTATTGTTGGTAGGGATGTAAATTAGTACAGCCACTGTGGAGAATACTGTGGCATATTCTCACAAAACTATAAATCGATCCTGCAATTGCAGTGTTAGGCGTGCAGCCAAAGAAAAGGGAGTCAGCAGATGGAAAGATGCCTGCACACCCATGTTTGCTGTAGCACAACTGACAGCAGCCAGGATGCAAATCAACCAAGGTGTCCAGCTGTAGTTAGTGAAGGGATACAATCAGAGTGTGGGATGTATACATGGAGGAATATTATTCAGCCTTAAAAAAGAGTGAAAAGAGTGGATATCATGAAATGAAGTCACACAGAGAGGTAAACAGCACATGTTATTACATGTGGAAACTAAGGAGGGTGCTACACAGAGGAGGAGACTAGGGTAACAGAAAAGCCTGGGAAAGGCGGGGCCTCACTGAAGAGGGAATGGTAAGTGGGTGCAGGAGTAGTTGGATAGGAGGAGTAACTTCTGCTATTCTATGGTGTAGACAAATTTCAAAACAGTCTTATTAAACAAGAAACACAGAGCCAAATACAGGGGTGAAAGCCATAGAGATCAGAGAAATAGGAATAGCTACTAGATAACCTTAGCTCACCATGCCACCCAGCTTCCCAAAAGAGAGCCTCTTCCTGTCTAACCTGCACCTTTATTGCCTTGCTGTTCTGCCTTCTCATTGGCTCTTAGCCCAGCTACCTCACTTCCCTGTCACTGTCTGTCTGTACAGACCTCCAGGTCTCTATGGTTGGTACTGGGATTAAAGGCTCGTGTCACCACGCTTGGCTGTGTCCTTGGACACACAGAGACTCTGCCTGCCGTGTGATCAGAGTTAAGGGTGTGTGCTACCACTGCCTGACTTTTGTTTATGGCTGGCTATGTCCTCTGATCTCCAGGCAAACTTTATTAACATACAAATAAAATATCACCACACTATGGTACAGCAATGTAAGTACAACAAAAACAAGTCCTTCAGAATAGTGCAGAGGATTTGGCATGTTACCCACACAAAGAAATGAGCTTGAACTTTTGATCCTTCGGCCTCCACTGCCCCAGGGATGGGATTCCAGGTGTGTGTCAAGACACTCAGTTGGTGCAGTGCTGGGGATTGAGTCTAGAGGGCTTCATGCATGGTAGGCTGGGGAGATGATGATTTGCTTTACAAGTGTGAGGATGCAAATTCATGTCCCTAGCACACATGTAAAAAAAAAAAAAAAAAAACAAACCCTGGGCATAGCAGTGCATGCTCATAATCCCAGTGCTTGGCAGGCAGAAAGGAGTATTTCAAGGATTTTCTGGTTAGCCAGTTTGACTGAATCTGGTAAGAGACCTTGTTTAAAAAAAAGTGGCAAGCAAGGAAGAAATCTAACATAGGCTTTGGTCTCTACATGCCTGCGCCTACCTGTGCCCCTCATATATACACAAACACATTTATGTATGTATATACACACACACACACACACACAGAGAAAGAGAGAGAAAGGGGGGAGGGAGAGAGAGAGAAATGATGACCATGCCAATCCCCATTGATTGTTATACATTGCAGACATTCACTAACACGCCTTATGCTATCCCACAAGTATGTGCAATTATTGTGTCCATTAAAAATTAGAAATTTAAATATTCTCCCTCAGTGTTCATGAGGGACAGAAACTGAGCATGCTGGTGAGTATGTTGTTTGTTATTTGGTTTCTGATATCCAGAATGAGGTCTCCAGTAAGTCAGTCCCTTTATAGAATGCCTTCTGAACAGGGTTTGTTCTTTAGTGTGTCTATGTGTGTGTGAGTGTTAATCTTGTCAAGCTTTCTCATCATATGCACGTCACATATTAAAATTGCTGATAGAGGCAGACCTCATCAAGAGAGCATTTTTTTTGTACCACTCTTGCAGAATGAGAAGAGCAATGATATATCTAGGTTTTTCCCTGTCTAGTGTATCACTCTCTCTTCACCATCTTACTCCATTACATTTTATCTCATTCTTCCTTATTTTCCAATAAGCTTTTTCCTTATCTGCTCTTACTTAGTCTGCTATCTCTCTTTTACCTTTATCCTGCTAAGCACTGCCTTTATTTGCTCAGAGTTAGTTGCCCCCTCTTTTGGAATGCTCTCCGTGTCAGGAGCTGATGCATGAATGAATCTGAGATGCTGTTATTAATCTGTGATGCTGTTATTGACCTGATGACTCTGTTCTTAATCAAAAGTCTGAATTGTGGTTTCAATGACTTGACCAAGGGTGTTTCTACTAACTGATTTGGGTTGTGAAGTCACTCTTCAGATGGCTGATCTGACTAAGGCTGGCAACAAGCCTTTCATGTGGCACAAAAGCCAATCGGACAACGTGGAATACTTCCTTGTTCATTTTTTTGGACTGTTGTAGGAGAGAAATGTAAATAATGGAGCTATTTCTATCAGCTGTCACTCAGCCTTATCCAACAGTAGCTGCCCTTCCTTTAAATGGTTCTGCCTGGCGTCTATTTGGATGGGTGATAACTGAAGAACATTTGCAGTGTCAAAAACTGTATATTTTAATGCCATTTTTATTTGAATGGAGTTGAAAGCTCTGCCAACAGTCCTGATGGGAATCTTTAACCAAGCCTGAAGCTACTCTAACACTACAGGGAAGGTGGAAGGCACAGGTTGTCTCTGCAGAACCACAGTCACATGCACAGCCAAATTTTAATTGGAAGCAAAAGGGGGATAGTAACTTAGTTGTTTTGGAACCTAGTAGACAGTTCTCTCTGGATGACAGGAATATTTTTTCTTACCTTAAAATGCAAACACACAGAGATCAGAAGTAAGTGGCTGCTGTTTTGTTGAGCACTCTGGAGACCTTTGTCCTGCTTTGCTGGTAAGCGTCCTTTCCTCTAGGTCATGTGACTTTGCTCAAAAGTTTTCTTTCATATTCCCAATGTCTTTATTGAGCCAATAGATTCTGTGGTTAAGAAAGCACTAAAAAAATGGCTTTAATAGAAGCCAAAATTGTACAATGAAAAAAGAAAGCATCTTCAAAAATGGTGCTGGCATAACTAGATGTCAACACATGCAAATAAATTCATGTCTATTGCCATGTACAAAACTAAATCCAAGTAGTTCAAACAGCTCAACATAAATCCAGGTAATCTGAACCTGATAGAAGAGAAAGTGGGAAGTAGCCTTGAATGCATTAGCACAGGAGACCACTTCCTAAATATAATAAGAATAGCACAGACACTGAGAGCAACAATTAATAAATGAGACCTCCTGAAACTGAGAAGCTTCTGTAAGGCAAAGGAAATGGTCAATAAGACAAAATGGCAGCCTACCAAATGGGAAAAGATCTTTACCAACCCAACATCTGCAGAGGTATGATCTCCAAAATTTATAAAGAACTCAAGAAACTAGATATCAAAATGCCAAATAATCCAATTTAAAAAAAATGGGGTGCAGATCTAAACAGAGAATTCTCAATAGAAGAATCTCAAATATCCAAAAGATATTTAAGGAAATGTTCAAGATCCTTAGCCATCAAAATGACTCTGAGATACCATCTTACACTTGTCAGAATGGCTAAGATTAAAAACACTGATGACAGCTTATATTGGAGAAGATGTGGAGAAAGGGGAACACTCCTCCACTGTTGGTGGGAGTTTGCAATCTTGTACAGTCTCTCTGGAAATCAGTATGGTGGTATTTCAGAAAACTGGGACTCAATCTACCCCAAGACCCAGCAATACCAGTCTGGGCACATGCATACTCAAAAGATGCTCAACCATACCAGAAGAACACTTGTTAAACTATGTTCATAGCAGCATTATTCATAATAGCCACAACCTGGAAACAACTAGATGCACCTCAACCAAAGAATGGATAAAGAAAATGTGGTACATTTACACAATGGAGTACTACGCAGCAGTAAAAAACAATGACATCTGTAACTGGAGAGTTTCTCTCTGGGTCCCACCAAGCCCCCACAGTCCTGCAGCCCACTTATAAAATAATCACTCAGATGCTTATATTACTTATGAACTGTGTGGCCATGGAAGGCTTCTTGCTATCTAGTTCTTATATCTTAAATTAACCCATTTCTATAAATCTATACCTTGCCACGTGGCTTGTGGCTTACCGGTATCTTACATGTTGCTTCTCATCTCAGCGGCTGGTAGCATCTCCTTGCCTCAGCCTTCCACTTCCCAGAATTCTTCTCTCTCTTTGTCATTCTGGACCTATACATTCGAGCTATCTTGCACTCTTTCACTTGAGATAATGATCCAATCCCTAACAGCTGAATGTTTACCTCTTGAAGAGGCCAAGTTGGATGCCAAAATTCTGGTGCAATTATGGTCATGTCAGCACCTGTGTCTACTAGACCAGACAACAAAACATCATTTGTTCTTATGGTTAATTTTGGTCTTTGTTCATTTATAGAAGTTTGCTGAAAAACAAAAAAGTTTGCTTTATGGTTTCTCCTGAATTTTCTATTCTCTCTGTCTCAGCTGTTCTATCTCCCCGAGCAGCCTGGTTTGTTCCAATAGACATTTGGTTATTTAATTGCTCTAAGGGGGTTTCTTCTATGATGGCAGGAAAGGTCTGAACTGGATTTGCTGTGGGGGCCTGCCTAAGGCCCCTCTGGGAGTTTTTATTTTCCTTTTAACAACATGCTTGGGTTTAAAGTAGGAGCGAGCCATTCTCCAACTCCAAAGCCAGATTTAATTTTTAATTGAACTGGGACTACAAGAAAACCATTTGTGTTAAATGTCTTTAGAGAAGAGCAGAAACAAACATTTAGGAAGACTTATGAAATTTTATAGATGATATACCAATAGGCCATTTTACTTTTTTTCTTGGGACTTTTTTTTTGCTAGATGATTTGTCCTTTTTCTTCAGATGTCTCATTTGTCCAGTGTTCTTCAGATTCCTTAGCCTTCATTCTCCTAAAATACAAAAACAAAAACCTTCCCCCAAGACTAACTTTGGGGAGGTTCCATTTTGGCAAGTTATATCTGGTTAAATGAAAAGGCATGTGTTAATGGTGTAAGTTAGCCACTGGACAACAAAGTATCCTCGAATCAACTGCTGACAAACAGGACAAAATGGACAGACAAAACACGAAACAAAGGACTACTGATTCTTGCCAAGACAAGTGTGGTTGTGGCTTTAACAATAGGCATCTTCTGAGGCCAGGACAATATGGCATCATCCCTGAAGTGGCCTTTGCAATCTGGAAAAGGTACAGTGCCCCTTTCTTCGAAGGCAGCTGAACAGACATTGGACTGATGGCTTCTGGTGTGCAGTGGAACAATAGCTTGGAACAGTTATTCTTGAAAGAGTAAGTAGGCTGACAAATTCTAACCTCTCAATGGTAGACTGGCATTTCATAAAAGAGATTAAGCCACCCACAAACCAAGAAGAATGGACAGCTGAATTCCAAAAATATCAACAATTTCAAGAATTTAAATTCCTGAATCATGACATGACACTAGTGGAATTCAGGTGTTTCTGGTACATGGACTACTCTCACCAAATGTGAGGTCAAACTGTAGGCCTTGTGTACATCCTACTTTACAAATAAATCTGTCAGATATACTAAGCCTATAGGCTGAAGGTGATGCCCCAACATTGCAGAGAAACCTTGGGTGACTGTCCAGGCAGCTGGCTGTTTCTGTCAACTCACAATTTTTTTTGGAAGCTGCTTCCATGCTCTTCCTGTTTTTTTAGGTAATATTATTTCCTTCTTGGGTCTCTGAGGGAGTTGAAGATTATATAGTTATAGTTACAGTTAGTTAAAGATTAGATAGTTATGGTTATAGTTAAAGATTAGATAGTTATAGCTATAGTTATAGTTTTCCTTGTTAAGAATTTCAGAAAAGAAACTCACTAAAGAGGTGTAAAATAAATTTGAAAGACATTATAAGATAGTTCTCTGTTAGTAATATAAGTTAGGATAGAAAGTGAATCAGGTACATTTTGGACTTACAAAAATAGGATAGATAATGGAATATTTTCTCTGACTTTGTCAAATGCAAATGGACTAGACATTGTTTAGGTATTTATTGCTTGTATATACTGTATATAGTTATTGTACTTATTGTATATAGTTTTTCTTATATTAGTTATAACTTTTTTCCTTTTTTCTTTTTATTAGAATAGAAGGGGAAAATATGGTGATATTTTATTTGCACTGAAATGTGATTTTATTTGTATGTTAATAAATAAAGTTGCCTGGAGATCAGAGGTCATAGCCTTTAAGCAGAAGTCTGGTAGTGGTAGCACACACCCTTAATTCGATCACATGGCAGGTAGAGTCTCTGTGTGTTCAAGGACACAGCCAAGCATGGTGACACATGCCTTTAATCCCAGTACCAGCCATAGAAACCTGGAGGTCTGTATAGACAGGTTGTGACGAGGAAGTCATGTGGTTGGGTTTAGAGCCAATGAGAAGGCAGAACAGAATAGTAATAAAAAGACAGGACACAGGATGAAGGTCTCTCTATCAGGGGAAGCGACAGCAGTGAGTGGTTAGCTAAAGGGAGTCGTGGCTCTTGCTCTGATCTCTTAGGCTTTAACTCTCTATTTGGCTCTTTGTTTCTTATTTACTAAGACTGTTTAGAATTTCATCTACAGACATCATGAAATTTGTAGGCAAATGGACAGAGCTAGAAAAAAAAAATCATCCTGAGTGAGGTAACTCAGATCCAGAAAGTAACACATGGTATGTACTCACTTGTAAGTGGATATTAGATGCAAAGCAAAAGACAACCAGGCTACACTCCACAACCCCAGAGAAGCTAGGTAAAGAGGAGGACCCTAAGAGGGACATACATGGAACATGGATCCTCCCAGGAAGAGGAAAGGGTTAAGATATCCTGGGTAAACTGGGGGGGGGGGAAGGGTGGGTAGAGAAGAGGATATGGAGGGTAGAAATATGAGGGATCAAGTTGGCTGAGTTTGGGGAGGGATGGAAAGGGAGAGCAATGAAAGATATCTTGACAGAGTGAGTCAGTGTGGGTTTAGGGAGAAACCTGGTGCTAGGGAAATTCACAAGAACTCACAAGGCTGTCCCCAGCCAAGACTCCTAGCAATGGTGGAGAGCAATGGTGGTGAGGGTCCCTGAACTAGCCTTCCTCTATACTTAAATTGGTGACTACCCTAATTGTCATCATAGAACCTACATCCAGTGACTGAGGGAAGCAGATGCAGAGACCCACAGCCAAGCACTTGATCAAGCTCCTGTAGTTCAGTTGAAAAGAGGGAGGAGGGGTTATAGGAGAAAGGAGGTTAAGATCACGATGGGGAAAACCACAGAGGTGACCTGAGCTATTGGGAGCTCAGGGGACTCTGGACTGACAGCTGGGGAGCCTGCATGGGACCAAACTAGGCCCTCTGAATGTGGGTGACAGTTGTGGGGCATGATCTGTTTGTAGGGCCCCTGGCAATGGGACTAGAACCTGTTCTGGGTACATGAACTGGCTTTCTAGAGCCCATTCCCTATGGTGGGATGCCTTACTCAGCCTTGATGCAGGGAGGAAGGCCTTAGTCCTGCCACAACTTGGTATGCTAGCTAGTATTGACTACCCAAGAGAGGCCTTACCCTCTATGAGGAGTGAATGGGGGGTGGGGTGGGAGGAAGGTGGGGGAATGGGAGAAGGGGAGGGGAGAGGGAACTGTTGTCAGTATGTAAAATGAAAAAAATTTTAAATAAAAAAAATAAAAAATAAATAAAACATCATGAGCAAGACAAAAAAAATGACTTTAAGAACTGGCTCATTTCCTTCTCTTAAGAGGAAACTTATTTTAAAAACCAAAGCCTGATAAGCTAACTCATTGAATGTGTATTTAGAGATAATGGTATGAAAGAATTTAGATTTTTAATTTTTTCTTTTGATGTACTATAATAAAACACTTTATAGTTTTTGTTTTCTTTTGTTTCCATTGCACAACTGCACTTTACAAAAACTGATAATGCTTTGTGAATCGTTTCTTCTTGTTTCCATTCTGTAGTAATATATTATGAATAATTGATACTATGCCTCTGTAAGAAAAAGGACTGTTTTGTTACCAACACAAGAATTCCAGTTCAACTCAGTTTCTTTTTTCTTTGTTTTAACTTTTGGATTTTTTTTTTTTTTTTTAGAGGGGGAAGTGTCTCATGTAGCCCAGACTGGCCTGAAACTCTCTACTCTCTATGCAGATGGGCATGACCTTGAACTTCTGATCCTCCTGCCTCCAACTCCTCAGGGCTATGCTTACAGGTGTGGACTAACACACTCAGCTTCTACAGTCCTGGGGATTGAGTTGAGAGGGCTTTCTGCATGGTAGGCAAGCACTCTCAACGGAGCTCCACTCTCAGCCCTCTAACTCATTTCCACATGTGAAATACAGAGAAGAACACTTCTTTCTTTCTTGAAGACCAGGCTTTGCAGCTTGTGTCATTTATAGAAATAGAATCCCACGGCTGTTTGTTCTTGTTCTTTTGAGACAGGGTCTTCTGTAGCACACACTGGCCTCAAGTTCTCTCTGTGCATTTGGATGACCATGAACTCTTGATCTTCTTGCCTCCACTCTCAAATTCTGGGATTACAGGTGATGTGCCACCATGCCAGGCTATAAATACACCATCTTTAGCATAATGCATGTAAAACTGTAACACAGCAAAATCTAATAGTGAAGTTGTAGCCTTGTGTTCTAGCAGCTGTGTGGTCAGATCATCATTTCACTGCTCTGGATATGTTTCTGTGATTGTTGAAGCTGGAAGCCCTGTTTGCTTTACTCTATAAGCTTGTGAAAACTAGGATGAGATGAACAATGAAAAATGCTTTGTAGTATTTGGATCCTTCTGACCTGTGAATCACAACTGTCCTACAATTTGAAGAGCTTTCCGTGATGGCCAGCATGCACGTGCCCCCCCCCCCCAGCAAGACCACCACAGAGCTGATATCCAATGCAAACACACAGGTTTATTGATTACAAGCTCAAGCTCACTCTGTAATCCAGCACTCTGATGCTGCAGGTGGAGGAGAACAGCCCTGAGCCCTCAGGGTAAGGGGTGTTTCAAGGGAAAAATCACAAGCAGGGAGGTCCAAGCCTTGGCGTCTCATGACTGGGTGAGGGTATGTAATCTTTGAATTCATTGGTTGGGGGTCTGGAGGAATTTTCAACAATGCTTATCAGAAAGCTACAAGGACATTTGGAGCCTGAAGACGTTGTTTACCAAAGTTCCTCATTGCCAGCCCACCTTGGTGGGGTCGCCTTGACCGGGGCCCTGGCAGTTTGTCATTTTTCTTGGAACTGTTTGTGGTTTTTACTGGAACCAGGTTCAGCCCCTGGTCAAGTCCTGTTTAAAATGGAGTTCTTTCTTAAAATGGAGTCTGTCTTGCTCTCTCAACCTGCCACCGCATTCAGGCCCGTTGCTGAGTGTATTAGTCAGGGTTCTCTAGAGTCACAGAATTTATGGAGTAAATTTCTCTCTCTCTCTCTCTCTCTCTCTCTCTCTCTCTCTCTCTCTCTCTGTAACACAGCAAAATCTAATAGTGAAGTTGTAGCCTTCGTATGTATGTATATACATACATACATACGTATGTATATATATGTATGTATACATATACACATACATACATACACATACACACACATGTATGGGAATTTATTGGAATGACTTAAACAGGCTGCAGTCCAACAATGCTTAGCTGTGAATGAGAAGTCCAAGAACTTAGTAGTTGCTCAGTCCCATGAGACTGGGCATCCATGCTGGTCTTCTGCACATGCTGGAATCCCGAAGAAGCATGCTCCAGTGCCAGTGAAGGAAAGGATGTGCTGACAAGGTGAGGGCAAGCAGGGGAAGATTGAGCACGCTCTTCCGTTTTCTATTGTCCTTAGATAGGCTTCCAGCAGAAGGTGCGGCCCAGATTAAAGATGTCCCTTCCGGCTTCAAGACCTGGATCAAAGGCATGTTGTCTTCCTGCCTCAAGATCCGGATCACAGGTGTGCCCTCCATTTCTGGATTGTAGCTCATTCCAGCTGTAGTCAAGCTGACAACCGAGAATAACCATCACACTGAGATGTAGAGATGAACTCATCTTGTGCTTTTGTGAGGCAAAACCAACAAAAGGTCTTCTGTCTATTTTATATTTGAAACTTTACCTTTTGTATTTTGAATGTCTTACACGAGTACTGTGTTTATATCATCTCCACTCCTCTCTCTCTTCTATCCAACTCCTCACATGTCAGCCTCACCTCTCAAATTCATGGCCTCCTCTTTAACCATTACTATTACATATATATATATATATATATATATATATATATATATATATATATATTTCTATTCTTATGTACAGCCTGCTGAGTCCATTTAGTATTGCTCATTTGTGTATGCATTTAGGGCTGACCACTTGGGGATTGCATAATCTCTCAGGAAGCTTGTCCCTGGAGAAGATTGACTCTCCTTCTCGTAGCAGCCATGAATTCCCTGTGCCTCTTTACCTAAAGATAGGGCCTTGTGTGTTCTGGGGGAAACACATCTGAGTTGGTATGTCAACTGATATTGTCACTTTTTAGGTTTTATTCGGGGAGCCAGGTTGTTGAGATTTCATGAGTACAGCTTTCCTGTCATATGTAGAGGATACTATCTCACAAAAGCTATCCTAGTCCTCTGGGTCTTACAGTCTTTCTACCCTGATGTTCTCTGAGCCTTAAGTGTATGGGCTGCACTGTAAATGTACCAACTGGGTCTGAGCACCTCATAGTCTGAGGCTCTTTGCATTTTGAGTAATTGTATTTTTTTCTGTAATGGTGTCTGTTTGCCACAAAAAAGGAGCTTCTTTAATGGCTATGAGAGCTACACTTAATGTGTAGCTATAAGGATAAGTGTTTAGAACACAATTAGAAATTATACTTGTTTAGGAAAGCAAGAGTAGTAGTTCTTCCTCTGGAGTCCATGACCCCACCAGCCACTAGTTGTTGGATATATTTACAATACCAGGCATGAATTCTCTCCTTTGAATGGGCCTTAAGTCCAATTAGACAGTTATGAGTTACCTCCAAAATGTAAGTGCCACTATTGTACCTTTTGGGATATATTGCCAGGTTGCTCATTGTTAGGCTTCATAGATAGGGAAGACTACTGAAGCCCTTTCCCCTTGGCAGCTTGAATAGCACTTTCAGATACCATGACAGCTAGTCCTCAGGGAGGGGGCTTCCAGGTCAGTTCTAGTTCAGTCCTTCCAAGTTCTGTGTACAAAGCGTTTGGTGTCTTCAGCAATAGGGTTGTGCCTTCAAGCACTGGCAGGGAACCAAGGGGTGAGGGAAATAGCCTATGTTATGTTGGGACTCTCTCAGATTCCCCTGACTAGCAACTCAAAGGAAGGTTTCCCAGGGACTTCTTTTTTAAAAAGGCATCACGAGGACTACACAACACTATTGTAGTTCTCCTTTTCCCCGTGCAGCTTCCAGAGTTAATGCATGCACGAGTTAATGTATTCATTAAGCTGGAGTCTAAATTACATAATGATTTTAGTAAAAAGTACCGGCTGTCCATTTGTCCCGTCAAACTGCTCTCCCTGAGGCCCTCACTCAGATTCTCAAGGATCAAGAACAGCAGGCTGTAGACTGAGGTTTCTTGGTCCCACCCAGCCCCTCCCCGGCAGTAGTCGTTTTTATAAAATAATCACTCGGAGGCTTAATATTAATAACAAACTGTTTCTGTCTGTGGCCTAAGCTTATTTCTAGCTAGCTAGCACATCTTAAATTAGCCCATTTCTATTAATCTACGTATCACCATGTGTCTCGTGGCTTTACCAGTGTTCTTTTACGTCTTGCTCCCCTATCAGCTCATAGTATCTCCCTTGACTCTGCCTTTCTTCTCCCTATATCTTTGCTTGAATTTCCTGCCTGGCTATGACCTGTCTTACCTGTTAATAAAGGAAACGTCTTTATTAACCAATGGTAACAACACATATTCACAGCATACAGAAAGATCATCCCACAGCACTTCCCCTCTTCTGTCTAATCAAAAAAGAAGGTTTTTTTGACATAGTAAAATTACATACAAGAAAACAGTTATCAAGCAAGAATTATGGTTATAATATCTAGTCTATTTGTATTTGGCAAAATTAAAGAAAATACTCTGTCATCTATCCTATATTTGTGACTGTAAGGTTTCATACCTAATTTACTTTTTATCATAACCAAGGAAAACTATAACTATCTAGTCTTCAATTCCATCAAAGACCCCAGAAGGATATAATATTATCTGAGTAAACAGGAAGTGCATTGCAAGCAACTTCCAAAATTCTAGAACTGACAGACAGCTTGCTGCCTGTACAGTCACCCAAAGTTCTTCTGTATTGTTGTGGCATCTATCTTCAGCCGACAGGCTGGGAGTCTCTGGTATACTTTTCAATGAAGCAGGAAATTTGAAGGACTGTTCCACCTATTTGCAAAGTTCATCAGTCACTTTTCTCTGTGTCCTGTAGAATGTCTGACAGTTTCTCTGTGAAGCAGGAACCTGAAGGATCATCTTGCCTTATTTTGGCAAAGTTCAATGGTCACCTTCCTATGGGTCCTGCATGTCCAGTTTATATAACATATGGCAAGCAGTCTAGTCAAGAGCAGTTAGTTTATTGGCCAAATGGCTAGCCTTTTCCACATTGTAAGCAAACTCCATAATGAGTTTCTTCGATGCCCATCTTCCTCTTTGAGGTAATTGGTGCTGCCAGGAGCAGACATGTCTCATTGTTCAGAAAAGTATAAGTTCTTAAAAAATTTTAAATGCCATATTCTGTAGGTCTTTGAAGTATTTGAAGATCATCTTTCTAATTGAAATATATCTTTTTATACCTAAAAACTTAACTAACATAATTGTAAGTTTGATTATCATAGATGACTATTAATCTATATTTCTTAATGATATATTATAATTTTAAATGAGTTGCATAAACATAATATCTTAAACAAGAGTAGAAATATACATACAGTGTAACAAAATTGACCTTACACCAAAATCCATACCAATGTAAAGTATTTTGAGATTAACAGTTTTTTTAAGATTAAAGTAGATTTAATAATCTACATTTTTCATCATTTCTATACCATATCCCTCTTTAAATAAAAACAAACAGTCATAAACAGTATTTTGAGAATTTGAGCATAGCTTTCTGTACTACTTCCTGCTGATTGGGGGCACTGGCAATCTTATGGGGATCCTGAGAAAATTTAGGATTATGGTCAAGTCATGACTGGAGTAGTCTGCGAGCTTGTATCATCTCAGCTGGTTTCCTTGAAGCTGTTCTGGATGTTGGATCATCTGGAGACCTCTCAGGGGGTTTTCTTTGATAGAACCGTATTAACCTGGAAGGAATCCACAGCTTCTCCTCTTCTGTGGAAACAAAAGCAGAACCTCTTTTCCAAAACAACATAGCCTTAGACCCAAATTTTGAAGTCAAGATACCTTTAAGATATATATTATTCACTGCTGTAGAGATGGAGACAAACAACAAAGCAAAATACAAGTGAAGCAGCCTTTAATTTTTGGAAATGACCTCTGACTATAGGGAATGAACTCATATCTCACTTAGAGGGTCAAGCCCCTTTGTTTGAAATTCTTCAAATCATGTATATCAATAAATATATATTTCAACAAGAGAGTTGGGAAGCTAAAAAGTAGGCAAGTCAATGTCTAGTATCTGTGGAAGAATCAAGTGAGAGGTGGTTAGAAACTCTTACTGCTGGATGTATTTGAATTACAGCCACAACCGTGTTGAGCTCATCCTTCATCCACCTGGAAGTCGAACTCAGCAACTTAATCCATTCACTCTCTTTCAGCCCAAGCCAGGTACAACTCCACTGCTCATTAGCAAGTTAATTGAATGTTACTGAAAGTTTAACGAGGGAGCAGGAAACATATTTACATTGGACACCACAGGGCAAATCTTTGTAAGAAATTTTCATTACAAGTTCTCGCTCTAAGTTTCTCACTTTTAGCTAATTCCTCTCTTTCCTCTTCCCACCTGATACCTCCTGATCTCTTCCATTCATAGCTGAACTTTCCAAATCACCTCTCCATATCCATCTGAGTTTTTCTCTGTGCATTCCATTTAGCCAAACCAAAGTCTAAGTTACCTAAGCAATAATAATTCTCTCACTATAGCAGTCTGTTCCTGGAGCATGCCAACCATTCTCTTTTTCTCCCTGGGCTGAGGTTCAGAAGATAGCACTGAAATTTCCATAAGTAAAACAAGACCTTTCTAAGTTCTCAATGTAAATTGTGTATTAACAATTTACTTCTCTGCTTCAGGTACCATGTTGGGCACTTATGATGCTATCAAGATGACAAAATAACAACCAACAGTACCACAAGGAAGATCTGGGCCATAACTGAGAGAGCTTCCTCGTGGCAAACACAATCTTCACCAAAAGGAACCATGAATAGGGGCTAGGAGGATGGCTCAGTGGTTCAGTGCTGATCACGGAAGGAGGGGACCTGAACTCAGATTCCTAGAAGCCATGTAGAGCTACATGGGTCTATAAGCCCAGAGTTCCTCAGCAAGATGGACAACTGAGATGAGAGGATCCCTAGATGCTCACAGGCCAGCTAGCTTGGCATCCTCAGTAGTGGACCAGAGACCCTGTCTCATATAAGGTAGAAGTCATTTAAAACACACAAATTCAGATCTTTAAGCAGGTTTCCAGGTACTCTGGTCATCATCACCCTCAGTTTTGGAATGTTTTTACCCTCTCCCCAAAGAAAACCTATAATACTTGCTGTTTTCTCCTCCTCTGCCTCAGGCTGCTGTAGGATGGTCTGTATGTCAAATTACTCTGACTGGTCAATAAATAAAACACTGATTGGCCAGTGGCTAGGCAGGAAGTATAGGCGGGACTAACAGAGAGGAGAAAAGAACAGGAAGGTAGAAGGAGACACTGCCAGCCGCCGCCAGGACAAGCAGCATGTAAAGATGCTGGTAAGCCACGAGCCACGTGGCAAGGTATAGATTTATGGAAGTGGATTAATTTAAGCTATAAGAACAGTTAGCAAGAAGCCTGCCACAGCCATACAGTTTGTAAGCAATATAAGTCTCTGTGTTTACTTGGTTGGGTCTGAGCGGCTGTGGGACTGGCAGGTGAGAGAGATTTGTCCTGACTGTGGGCCAGGCAGGAAAACTCTAGCTACAAATGGCACCCAACGTGGGGCAGGAATTTCCACTTAAAACCTGAGAAAGCATAAAAAAAGATTCTAAAACGGAGCTAAAACAGCTTCCTAGTTGTCTTTCTCAAGATAGCTGTAGCCTGCAGGCTTGAGCTACTGTATGGAGGGTTCCTGGTGTGCATGTTTGACCTGCAGTATGGCGGGAATAAGGCGTCTGCAAGTGACACATTAAGCTGCATGGTGGATTTAACCTTTGGTAGTACAAAAAAAAAGAGGTTTCTGGGCTAAACGCTGCTTTGATAGAAGCATAGACCCATAA
This sequence comes from Peromyscus aztecus, assembly GCA_902168405.1. Lineage (NCBI taxonomy): Eukaryota > Metazoa > Chordata > Mammalia > Rodentia > Cricetidae > Peromyscus > Peromyscus aztecus. The sequence continues at coordinate 32,092 of CABHPQ010000469.1, forward strand.
AGGCTCCCAGAGCTGATGGTAAATGTATCACTGCCATGTTGGGAAGCTGAGGTGGGCAGAGCCAGCAGCCACAGCACCGTTTCAGTCTTAGAATGCTACAGTTTAAAGTAACAGGTTCACAATAAGACAGATTCAGATGGAACAAGACTTTAAATGCTTTAAAATGTGTGTAAAAATGTACGTAGGTGTCAAAGAGAGAGAAAAAAATATATACAGTTATATAAAGAAATAGTTTTTAAAAATAAAGTCTTTAAAGAGACAGTAAAGGTAGTATAAAATATAAG